>OMLM01005408.1:1469-23531 GCA_900302695.1 Helostoma temminkii | reverse complement strand
GACCTCTTTGTACAATCATTCCCCTTAAGCTAGATGTGCAAGATTCAAATATTTATGTTTATGTGAAGTCTCCTGTTTGTACAGGCTCAAGGTTATGACAGTTTAATACATGAAAACTTTTCAGAGACTGCTCCAAACATTTTCAGCAAGAGATAAAAAACCCACACATATCTGCACACACACAAACGAATGCACACTTACAGATACAGAGATGAAATCCAGAAAATGATAAAGTGACTCTATAGTGGTTTGGGCACATAATAAACACCACATGTTGGTTCTTAAATAGAGAAAATTCTGCAGAAAAATGATTAATTGCTCTATAGGAGGTCTCTCCTGGAGGATGTTTTGCTGGTGATAAATCACATTATCGCTATTAAATCCAATATGATAGATTGTCTTACTTAAACTATGTGATATGATCTGGTTTAAAAATATAGACCCATAGTATTTACAGTATCATGTGAGAATAGCAGAGGTCTGAAGTGTTGGTGAAGCGAGAAAGAACCAACACAGCTGGGGTACCTATAAGAACATTTGGCCTAAGCAAAACATGCCATTTATGAGTTTAAATGTCAAAATCAGCAGATTAAATAGATTTCTGACAATTTGTCCAAAACTAATATCCATTTGCATGTAATTATCTGCGTAGCAATTTTAAAGTCACAGTGGAAATGTTTGCAAATTAGATCTTTTGTGCCCTTGTGCACATGAATAAAATTAGTCGGATGTAAGAAAAAGTGCTGCAGCATTTATGCAAATTATATAAGTAATGGTACAAGATCAGTTTTGTAGACATTTTGGAGCTTTTATTGGTATTAGACAATCTTCCTCAGTAGACGGTTTGCTCAGGAATTCAAAAAAGCCAAAATTTAAATGACTTCTTGTTTATGCTTGCTTAAAATTTGGGACTAAGGGCTCTTTGTGGAAGCTACGCAGCCGTAAATGCTTCCAGTTACTCATTTGTACTTGAATAGTAAAATGTGTGTTCAGAACTCTATAGGGGTGCTAATGCTAATACCATACATCACTTTAAATCACTTTACGCTGTTTACTACTACTACTAAAAACTGTGCCAAGTGCAATATCTGCTCATTTTGTTTATTAGCCCATTTTGTTATGTATAACACATTGCTGGTCTGTGGTTAGGCCTAAACATTCAGTGACCTTGGATGCAGTGGTTTCCAGTTGCACCAGTGTTCTTTCAGTAGCTGTAGTGGAGCAGGATATTTAATTTATATCAATTTGGCAAACTTCATTTGCTGAGGATGATCATGTGTTATTATCAAAAGCTCCAGTATAGCCTTCTCTATCCCCACTATGTAGTGCTGGGGATGAAACATTTGGTACATCCTTAATGATACTGTGTTCCTGTTCACAGAAGACACACAGTAAGAGAAACACTACCCCTGTGGGCCATTTCTGATGTTACTGTGGCAACCAATTAGGTTTGACATGACAGCTTTAGAAAATCTGACTCCACACTGACGTCTCATCTTTCTGCCCAGGAGGGGGGATTCTGTGCATGCCATCATAAAACCATCCCTGATCCATCAAGGTGACAGAGCCCCTAGACAGAAGCTCTGAATAGATCTCTACCTGATGTTTGGGTCACAATTTGGATTCAGGCACTTCAATCAGCCATTTTCTTTTATGGGATATTTCTGATGCATCTAACAACAAGGACAAAAAATACCTGAAAATTCATCATATCATTTATCACGTGGAAAGATTTCATGTGTGTCCTTTTATTTGACCTTAAAACGGATATGTAATGTATGTTTGACTCCAAACTAACTGCTGCATTGAGATAATAGTTATGAAAATTGAAACAAAAAAACTAGCATGAAAGTGGTGACCTTTTGTTACTGTGAGGTATTTCTTCCCCATCTCTGCCAGGTGCAATCTAAATTAGTAGCTCTGTTGTGTAAAAATGGAAACTGTAACAGTGACAACATTGTCTGTAAATATATATAAAATATGCCATCAAATTAAATGTACTGCTGATTGTGGCACAATGATTTTGCTTTTTAGGGTTTAGGTTTCTTTAGGTTTCTTTAAAACACAATAGTAGAGATACTGATAAATATATTAAAGCATTCAGATAAGTGATCTAATGAATTTAATTTTATCTCTCGACTTTTCTATTTTGAAATACAGCTTATAGTACGTCATAACACAGCAATTGTACTTTTAAAACTTTACCTGTAAGGTTCCGCAGACGTGATATAGTGAGTCGCCATCAAGATCCAGTTTGCTCAAGTCAGTCAATGTGCCCAGTGCATTACTGGTTCTCTCTTTACCCCTCCGAGTGATGATAGGCTCTGCTAGTGTAGGCTGAATTGGAGGTTGGGGCTGCCAGACACCAACATCGGTACCATTGCCAAATGCCTGGATGGCATTACCTGTGTTTAAAATAAAGAAAGGGCTATTTGTTAGAGCCTGTTGATCTATGCTTTACTAGCTAGTATTAAATGGAATAAGACACAAGTGTGAAAATGTTGTACAAAAAGATGTATTCAATATCATGATGTTTATTTAGTTGTAGATGCAATGTGGACATTACCCATCAGACTGCTCTCTGAGCCTTGTCTTTCAGAATATACTATGCACTACCAACAATTTAGCAGGTGTCTTCTGTTTGTGCATTGGAAATAACACTATGCCCAAAACATTTTGTCCAGCTAAGTGCTACTTATAATTAATACTTTAGATAATTGGTAGGGAAAGAAATGACTTGACCTTTCTCAAGAGCCTTTTTAAAAGCATTGTCTGCCTTTAATAGCTATGATTCAAAAAGCTGTATAAAAATGAACTTCACAAATGCTTAACATGGGGAAACTTCAGGAATGATTTATCTAATGTAAAACCATTACAGTAAAACATTAACCTTACACTAATCCAAGATACCTTTCCAAGAGAAAATGGGAAGTGACCAAAAATATTTAATTGATCTGTTCCTGATGCAGACGAAACAAAATGAAATGAATGTAACTTGTTAAAGCTGTTTTGGGCATTGCAAGGAAACTTGTAGAATACCACTGAATTTCACTGAATGTGAAATGAGAGGGAACAGAAACAAACAAAAAAGGTTTACATGTCTGCATACATAACGATACAATTTAAAAAATTGGATGCATAGGAAAAATATGTTTAGAATTAGACAGACCATTTAGACCACTTATATGTCCCTCTCCACAGTTTAAGCCTAGACAAGGATGGCTGAATGTGGGAACTCACGTAGGCATCGATTGTTGGTGAAAAGCTCAGAAAATTTATCACAGTCTGGCTTGCTGTTACCACTGCTGCTGCAGTCACACCATGGTGACGAGCTTATGCCGAGTGATCGCACATAATTGGGTGTCATCACCGTCCCTGCAGCACAAAAGAGAATTGTTAGTGAATGTAACTGTAGTCCCATTGTCAAAGTTGAACCTCTAACAGGACTATTTTGGTTTTAGTGTTATTTAGTGTTATAGTGTTACTTTGATTTCATGTTTAAGAGTCTTCGTACTGAAAGCTGTTCAGGACAAGGATATTCAACATTTGAGAGCATTTACTCCATCTACAAATCCTACAGAACTAGCATTGGATTGTAAGACACCATAACACATTGGTGAGCTGTATTAAGATGAATAACTATCATTTTATTTTACAAATGCATCAACTTTCAATAGGCCTCGAGTGGCGCAAGGGGTCGAAGCCATTGAGTGTACCCACTGCCTTAACAACAACAAGCTACTGTACTGCAGCGTGATTTGTACTGTTACACCCCAATTATATGACAAAGCCAGTGATCTCATTTAACCTACAAAATGCACATTATTCTCTGATGTTTTGATGTCAACAAAGGTGGGACAGTGTCAGTCTGTAGAGCATTGGTAAGCATTTTCAGGTTTACAGTTGCTTACCAACCACTGGGAGTTAACAGTGGTGCACACTGTGCTTCATGAGCACAAAAACATTGAGCTGACCGAATGGTCAAGATTGAATGTAACTGAATAAAACGGTTGCCTTTTTGTAGCGAGCATGGCACTGCGTACAGTAGGTTCATAGTTATTAAGTGCAAGTGCATACAGATTTGTGTGCGGAGACAGATGGGGGCACAATTAGAGGGTCTAACCTGTGTGAAGTATAATATGAATTGTACATATTAAAATGTCTGCCTGTTGAGTTTACAGTTGCTCACTGCTGCCCTTTGTTCAAATCTCATTATAAAATCTCAGTGGGGTATCATTTTCCCTCTCTACATGATAAATCCCCGGGATGGGAAAAGACAGAACAAAAGGACGGACCCTTTGTGCACAGTGTTGTGGGTTAGAATCATGTACGCATGTACATGCTGACCATATCATTGTTTAGACAACAACTTGATTCATTTATAGGTTAGGTCTGTATGTTCACTTGTGTTTAGAAAGTATATAGAAATATATCAAAGCAGAGATGTTCCATCTATAATCATGATTTCACTTTCAAATGTAAAACCACATATGACTGTAATAAAAGGTACATGTTGTCTAAAAATAAATCATTGTCATCACTGTTTTTGTTTAGCTTTGCTAGAATTTTTAATGTGTTTTGTTTGCTTTTGGTTTAAGAAAAACAAAATATGAGTAAACCTTTTTATACATCACTTCTAATCAAGCTGACAAAAGCATTGCACAGCTTTGTAAGGAAAACAAACAAAAGGAAAATCGAAATTGGGACACACATTGACTGTCAAAGCTGCCATGAATTTCATTCTACTTATTACTTGCGAGACATTTTCTTATTTACTTTCTTTCCTAGAGGCATGAATTGAAAGCAAATCAAATCATCAGAAGCTAATCATAAGAAATACCATGCAGTGACGTTATTTACAGTATATAATTTAAAGAGAATAACTTACCAATGAGACCTGAGTAAGATAATAGACAGTCGGCATAATTCTCCCTCAGACAACCAGATATGGAGTGAGCTTCTGGCTGACAGTTGCTGATAAAGTCTGCTAGTCTTGACCTATAAATGACAGGGAATTACAGAAAAAGATTAGGGCCAACATGAAATAAATATGTGAGTTCAGATTTTTTTTCTCAGAATTCAGTAATGTAAGGTCACTGACAAACTGTTCAATTTTTGCCGTCAGTTTACACAGTTATAGAATATGAAAGGGGTTTTTGGCCCAACTTCTCCTATTAAGTTTGTTCTTGTTACCTGCAGATGTAGTTGGTCTTGCATGTATTTTGAAGGGACAGGCAGTTAGGTTTATCCTTATCCTCATAGGAGCACACAGGTACAATAGTTTGCCGTCTGCGTTCTGCACAAGCTGTCTGATCTCCCGCTGGACAGGAGCAAAACAGCATCCCATAGCTGTATTTAGCAGGAACCTTCATTTTTGAAAGAAAGCAAGAAAGGACACACATTGATGCAGGTGGTGATATAACCTGGAGATCAAAAGCAATTCCACACGTCCCAAGTGACATTTGTAAAACTCTGCTCTTCTTTGTTATCTAAAAAAAGTGGCTGCACATTTTAGCTTATCAAGTTTCTGCTTTGATTAAAATAAAAAACATAGACTTTTAGAGCATTCACTATGGCTCCTTCCAGTGTGAATAGTAACTATTTGAGGTACATGCTAAACAACTGAGGCTTTTGTGAACCTGGGTGGAAAGTCAGCTCAGTGTGAAATTGCACTTCAAATAGCATCTTTCCTATCACATTAGACACCTGGTTTGTGTGTTGGTTCGAGTGCCAAACTACACAGTCAACCCAAAAAGCTGTGAAAAGCCCTCAACATTAACGTGCTTAATTACCTTGTCAAAGAACTGTCGTAGAGCTTTGTGGCATTTGCGCTTGTTGCAGACCTCAGACGCAGACACCCTGCTGGTACAGGGGTTGATGTAAGCGGAGCGGTACTTCTTACATGTGTCATTTAGGTTACAGGCTTTGGCAGCATTCAGACAGTTGTTCTCCTTTGTGGATGCAGGTTCAACTTAGAGAGAGAGAGGAGATATTACATTGCATCAAAACTGTATTATAAAATTATAGACTGCACTGTAGTCTAATCAATATAAATTATAAGCACTTAAAAATTAAAATAGTCATGGGGGGGTTAGATGACAGGACAGGAAAGATCTGATGAAGAAATTTTGTCCTTCAGTTCAATACATCACCATTTTTCCAGTAAGTATTTATTCTACAGCCATATCCAAGCCAAAGCAGTGTATATAACCATGATGCCTCTATATGCCTTTTTATCCATTAAAAAAACCCTAACCCCTAACCCTAACCCTAACTATTAAAAAAACACTTGTTCAACACTTTTCTACTAGAAATGCATCATTTACTTTGGAAAGAAATGTATAAGACCATCAACCCTTTTGTATTCAGTCACGGTTGCATTTGCCTACACAGCATTATACAAATTATGTGAATAAAGAAATCTTTTACAGGAGATTGATTATAAATTATTGCACCAATTTGTTGCTTCATTTGTTGCAGTCACTTTGTGACATGTTTGAACTCTAAATTCTCTGGTTAAATGCTGTGCTTCAGGTTCTTATCAGATTTCTCTCTCAGACCTCATTAGGTCTGACCTTTATGATCAAACTCGTTTATGTGCAACAGAAAGTTACAACTTAACTGCACAGTCACTTCAAGGTGACCTTATCACTCAGAGTCTGATAAGACACAAAGTAATCAGACAATTCCCCAAAAGTACTGCTTATTAGTTTATCCCATAGTGCTTTTATGGAGCAGCTGCTGTTTTCCACATTTTAGACATGCAGGGGGAGATTTTTGTTGCTCTCAGCCTAAAGAGCACACACACACACATATATACCTTGAAGATGCACATGCTTAGACCCAATGCATATCCTTGCCTTGAGTTATAGGAACAAAGTCATCTTTCTTTCAGTCACAGCAAAAGCACTCTGTGGCCAACATAATGACTCTCACGTCTTATTTTTCTCATTTGTTGTAGTTAAAATCCTCCTTGCTCCACTGACTTCTGCACATTAACACAAACTGTATCCTGAGCTGTGGCATGGAAGAATGGATTCTGTAATTCTGCCTTTTGAGATGGAACTGAAGCTCACTGCACTCTTTCATGCACCACAGAATGAGCCATGATTAAATCTGAATATATTCTTGAACCTCAGGTTAATCACATATTACAAAACCCATTACTTACATCTGACAAGTGCCTAGAGATGTGGGCTGTGATTCTTTGGTGCCTGTTTGTGGGTCTTAGGCCATAGTTGTGACACTTTTATCTCAGTTACTGTAACCGTCAGGGAAATGTCTACCTAGGGTTAAATCATGAATATGGATTTTCAGAAGTTCTTACTTTAAGGAGCTGATTAATATATGGTGGTATATACTGTATGTGTGCCTATAGCTGATGGGCCCTGAGCCCATTATGAGTAAGAAGGTTGACGCTAAAGGTCACAGAGTGACTCGGTGCAGACATAATGCCCAGCGGCAGGACAAAACCTTCTCTATTAGGAACACTTTTACATTAAAATTAATTTAGGAGTCATATTTCCTGTTTCATGAACAATTCCAATGTAAACCATGTTTCACTGTCTCTAAGATCATATTCAAGTTTATGCTAGAATTGTTCATATAGCAGTTCAACAATTTTACTGAAATCTGCTGAGTACAGTACATAAAGACAATCATACTAAAGGAGGTAACAGATGAGAAATGACTTAACTGTTAAAGGTTATTAGTCGTCTGTTTTGAGCTGCTTCCGCCATTTAATTTTGTGTTTCATGATGATTGAAGTCATCTGTAATGCTCAGAACACTCTCTGTAAAATACACTGTGCCAGGTGTCTTTTAATTATTATTTACAAAGCCCACCAGCTACAGAAAGCTGATTCGTGGGTTACATCATATACTATAACATCATATCTTGTTAAAAAGCCACTAGCTTAAGGAAAAGCAAATCTCAATTAGCCTTCTTAAGTTGCATCCCCTGAGCAAGGCCACAATGTTTCCATTGAAGCAGGCCAAATGACAAGCCAGGCTAGCAAACACTGGAATCTGACCTCTGACCTCTAACAGGCTGACACAAAAGAGCCTTTGAGGTGCCGCCAGCCAGGTAGAGGTAAATACAATTCTTAAAGAGAATGTTAATTATAGTGCCTGGGGGGGGGTTGTTTTCTGATACAGTGAAGGTGAGAGTAAGGAAACCGTCTTGCCCGAATATTTGAAATGCCTATGAAAGGTGAGAGGTTTATCTACCCTAGTATTCATATGTTGAGGTAATTAAAAATCTAGTGCCATAAATCAGTGAGCACAACCAAATTGTGTTAACCTACTGGACACGTTATGCACAGTATTTGTTTTGGAGAACTGACCAAAGAGCTCTCAAGTAGTGTGAATCAGCATATAGAAAAGTTTCCCTTCAAATGTTTTCATCTGCCTTCTACATTTTATGAATTGTGTGTATTTGATATTATGCTTCATAGCCTCTATTACCTGCCCTTCATACTTAATCATACTGGATATTTTTGCTGTTATCGCTGTATGTGTACTAGCCTGAAAACCACAAAGTAATTGTTTTACACAGTCCTCATTTCTGTCCCCCAAATTAAAGTCCTTCACTGTTCCAATCCCATCCCTCCACTTAGTGCCCTCTTTGTCATCTCCCTTAATGGAAAGAAAACAGCAGTGGTCAGAGCCTTCTCTTTCATTGCACCCTGTGTCCTATCAGGCTTCCTGCCAGCATCACTAAATCAGTCTAAGTATTTATGACCAGATCCAAGACCCATTTATTAAGTGCACCCACATAATTAGCAAAATCTCACTTAGCTCCTGCTGCATTGGCTATGCCTTTCATCCTCTACTCAGTCATAGTAGTCCAGCATTGCAGTTATCTGCCAAATTCTGTATGATTCTCATAAGCTTACAATAATGCTGTTGTTAGGCTCTAGGACCATTTTGGTGATTTTATGGAGTTTTCAGTATTTGCAGAGGACAAGGCAAGGTTGCTCAAATGTTCAAATATTGATATCTCAAAATCTTCAAAGTGACAAGCATATCATTTGGAAGCTAAACTACCCTTTAATGATTCACTTGGTTGTGGCAAACTGTAATGATGTTACAATAACATCTCCTGGAGATCTGACTTGCTGGTTATTAAGGTGAGGTAAGACAACTGTACCTGTGACATTACTGTGACAGTATGGGGAGCGAGAACAGGAAAGATTGGGGCCAATTCTAAAACCAGGTGTGACCGAGAATCTTCAGACATTCTAAAAGGCAGGTGTATATTTATGCACCTGTATATCAATGTGGGAGATGTAAAGGAAGCCAGAAAGCCGGAGGCATTGAGATATTTAGATTTTTGTGTATGTGTATGCCATTGTCAGTGTAAGGGAATTTATGCAGGGTGGTTTGCATGTAGATGAGTCTCTATGCAGCAGAAATGGACACAGTATGAATGATTAAGTGTGTACATACGTGTCTGTACTGTTTGTGGGTGAAATAATTCCATGCCTGACTGAAAATGTTCTCTCGTGTCACCTGCAATCTATAGGGGTTTTTTTGTAATCTTAAAACCATGATTAGACATTGCCTGCATTACTCATAGCTGTATATCAAATTGGCTTCCATGAAACCATCAGGCATACGTGTCTTAGTGAGGAACATCCACTCTCCAAGTTACTTTACTGAGTGTTTCATATTCCAGTGAGCTTCATGTGTCAGAGTTGCATGAAATGCTGGGAGTGGGTGAACCTGTGTGTGTCTGGGTCTGTACATGACTGATAATGTGTCTGATAACATTTGGTCGACAACATACATACATTTTCTAAATCTTTGCAAGTTTTATAATATCAGGAAAATGGCTGCTTGTTACTGTGATTGAATTTTGATTTTGCATGTTGCCCTCTGGACATAACATTTACTTAATGCTTTAATATTTGATTGTGCAGCATATACTGTAAGTTAATTTAAAGTTTCTAATCCACAACTTTATTGGGTTTTGAGCTTTTTCTGATTAACTCATTTGGAATAAATTGTGTTATTCCGCGGTTACGGAGGCGCCAAACAAAAACAAAGGAGATGCTTGTGAAAGGAAATACATTCAGATGATTCGCTGATATGGCTGAAAGCAGTGTTAAGTTTAAGAGGATCAGCAGATTTTAAGTGTTTACTCTATTGATGGCCTTTCTGATCTTCAGCTGGAGTAGGTTTCTCATACAGAATATGCACCGTGCGCAAGCTGGTCAAGCCTCTGAGGAATAATCTGGTGCTTCAGGCAACTGGACCCACTGAGTTATCCAGTCATTGTAATGGAAAATCATCATGTCAAGCTTCAGCTCTTGTTCACCAACTTAATTTTTGTCAGACTACTGAGGAGCTATGAGGATAGGCTGGGAGAAGAGTGGAAGATAATGGGCTCAGTGGTAGGGTAATTGTATGCATGTACATGCATACATACAAACATGTAAATTGTGGAACTGTCTGGAAGGCTTTTTCTTCTGACGTTTGCCACCATGAAGCTAAAAACATTTGTGTAGTTACCAAAATGTGGAAAAGTAAGGATTGGATGCCAATAATGAAGCACTGACAACATGCTAAAGGGAAGAATTAAATAAAATAATATTTTTCTGTTTATAAGAAGTTCATAATGAGTTGATAATGAGACTGTAAAAACAGATACAGTGAGTGAGTCATGGAACGAGGATAATTTGGAATTGTCCTCTGTACACTTGAGAGGTGAGCAAAGTTGAGACGTTCAGTCCTAATTCAAGAGGGATGACTGAAGTGTGGCATTAACCATTCAGGAATTATGGCCATATTCACTCACAACATGCACACTTTAGGCGCATCATAAATAATGGAACAAACTGCAGGTGCTTGGCCGTGGGTGGCCTGTTCCAATACTCCATGACTAATTGAGAAGATTAGTGAAAGAGAAAAGAGTGGGGAAGCAAAGGACAGCTCATGATCCAAAGCATACCACATAATCTGTCAAACACAGTGAAGGCAGTGTTGTGGCATGGACATGTATGGGTACCAATAGAACCATGTCACTGGCCAAGTGCTGCAAAACTAATAGGAAACCACTTCATACTCTAAATGGATAATCCACCAAAACATAAAGCAAAAGCTACCCAAGATTTCTCAAGGCAAATAAATGGTATAATGGTAAATATTCTTATTTATTATAAAAACAGTTGTAATTCCTGAGTGATTGATGCCACATTTTTGTCAAACCCCTTAAATTAAAGCTCAAAGTCTTGACTTTGCTTACATATTGAATGTTTCATTACAAAATCACTGTGGTGGTGTACAGTGAATGAATTACAAAAAAATCTTTGTTCCAGTATTTACAAACTTGACTGTTCAAAGTGCAACAATCCTTTTTCAGATCTTACCACGGCATTTTAAAGAAGCTGCAGATACATTTATAGTAATCCAAAGTAGCCAGTAGCACTGTATAAAATGCACTCCACTGATCTGAGTCTGCACAAAACCATTGTTACAATTCTGAAAGGCACTTGTTTATTGATTTATATATGACCCAGCACTTAGTAGTTTCAGCTTTTTCTGAAGACTACTGTATATTGTGCCTGTTATTGGTGCAGGTGTCACCACTTTAAGTTTAAATCAACATTATTTCTACAGAATAACATAAGTGATGCTCAAAAACATAAATGAAAGAAATATTTAACGGAGGTGGTGCTCAAAACTAGGCTGTTAAATTAGGCATGAGAAAATGGTCATGGTGTTTTTCTGTGTACAACATTTTGTTCCTAATGTTGTATATTCATGGTCCCTAGAGAATGAATCTTTGATCTCCTGATTTTAACTCTAGCGCTCCATGGAGGCACATTATTAACTTGTCCTGTTAAAATGCTACTACTAATACTCCAAATACATCACAAACTTTTGTATAAACCTTTATTGTCTACAGATGATGAAATGTAATTTAGTGATCACCTGACTTCTTCTTGTTGCTGTGATTGTTATGCTGCTTGTTCTTTATAATCAGTGCCTATTATGATAGTTAATTTTAGCAGGCTAACATGCTAAGAGATTGAACATAATATATCTAAGCCCCTAGGATCAATACTGGGCATTGAAGCAATTTGGCCTAATGGTCAAACCACGTTACTGCAACTTGCACTGTTACTGCTTTGATCACATGACTCATTGGCACAAAAAGCACATTTTCCCATACAGAATCTTAACAAAAAAGGTATCTATAAACCCCCCCAAACTCTTATTATCAGAATTTGATCCATTGGTGTATCTTTGTGAATGTTTGGAGGAGCCGTAGGGTTATTTTGTCCCCATTCATATGTGCAAGACATGGAGAGATGTGACTGAAGAGGCTGTGTGCATGCTGCAAGGGCCAAACACACAGAAGTGTGTGAATCCAGAAGGAGCCCTGTTCACCTTTCATAGAAATTATTGGGTGCCATGTTTTTATCTGGTATCCAGCTGTCATAATCCATGGCAACTGTATGTCTGTATGACATTACCATTTTATCTGGTCGCTCTCATTTATCTCAAAGGACTTGTAAGCCTACAGTAAGTACATCCTCACAGAGTCACTACCATGGCTCTATAATCTCTGTATTGTTGATAACTCATTACTCAGTATTTGTTTAATGTCCTTGTCATGCCATTTAATGAGGAACCCCAGCAAAACATGTACATGTTAAGCTGTTGCATAAAATCCAATTACATCCACAGTAGGGAGTTAAAGAAGTCAACTCATTTCATTCTTTCACATTTGCTGTTTGTGTATTTGAAATAGAATTGTTCTAAATGTATATAAAAACAAGCATTTACTTTCAGCAATTCAGAGGAGAGATCATGTATTAGCTGTTGACCCATGGGACAGTATCATCCTATCCTGGCTCCTGTGCATTATCTTACACTACAAACTGCCCCAGGCTCGGTTTAGTTGCACAGAGGAATGAGGTCACTTATTGTAAGCGGATTCCTGATATCTAACCCTGATTAATTTTTTTTAGATGTTTCTTTGCTAACACATTAAACTGTCTACTCATTGGGATAGTACTAGCAATAGTACTTAATAATGAAGGAAACACAAGCCATGACTAATCTGGATTTTGAATGCATCTTAATCACGATTTAAACACTTGCCATTTGTGGTTTTACTTAAATTAGATTAGATTTGTTTTTACTTAGATTAGACTTTTTGGATACATCAAGCAAATGATTTAGTTAAAAAAGAAATTTTTTGACATCTTTTTGGCCTTTGATAATTTGTTCTGTTTTACTATTTGTCCAATTTTTGAAGCCCTGATGAATTCTTAGTTGCAGTTCTTCCTATCCTCACATTGCTAGGCCTATCTCTGTACCAAATTTGCACTATTCCAGCACAAAAGAGGAATCCAAATTCCAATAAAAAAATGTCCACCTTCTGTTTGAAATACATTTAACCATTATGTCATTGCACATGGAGCAGAGCCACTGTGCTATGCTAAGTGGATTCAATCACAGCAAGAGCCAGTGAGAGAGAGAGACAGAATCAAATAACTACCGGTACTGAAATGCTAGCTGGCCAGTGCAGCGGACACCCTGCTCTAGCCAGAAAGCTCAACACTGAAGAGTGCCAGAGAGAGCTGCACTTGTGCTATCAGTGCGGTTGAACATAGACAGATGGTTAATTGCTTGTGTGTGTGTGTGCATGTGTGTGTGGGTGTGTGATCTCAGCAGATCTAAACATGGCCCACCCTAGGTGTGTACTCCTAAATGCACCTGCAATCCATTGACATTTGAGGACACGTATGGCATTTAGATTTACAACAACAAACCTTTTGTTTTTTTTTCTTTTTTTTTTAAATAATCCAGGTATTCAGCTCTAGGTAGCTCACACAACACAGCCTCTACTCTAAAAGGATGATTAATTCAAAACTAGCACATAAATGTTGCTTCCTGCATTAGTACTGTGGGAAAAACATGCACACCTCTCATCACTGCTTTGAGAGCTGAAAGTGAAATATGCTAAATTACTGTGCTTTGTGTATGGTGGGTCACAGTGGCAGATAAAAGCTTTTGTGACGGATAATGGGCGTTGAAAGCTGCAGCCTGAAACCAGACAGCAATAGAAAAGGGTGGTTGTCAAATAGTGACAGATTCGCAGTGGTGATGCAGTGTCGTAAACAGGGTTTAAAGCATAACTGAGGAATAATGGATGCATATAGTGACTTAACTTTGTGTCCGTACTTAACCCTGAAGAATGTCTGATGTAAAAACAGATTCTTACCAGCTATGATGGGGGCCAGGCGGAAGATATCTGAGAGGCGGCTATTGACTGGTTCATATGGAGAGTATTCCAGCAAATCATTACCTGCAGGGAAAACAATGTCAATGATCTGTTCTTGAAAGTGTCTGTCTGTCTGTCTGTCTGTGTTTGTGTGTCTGTCTGTCTGTCTGTCTGTCTGTCTGTCTGTCTGTCTGTCTGTCTGTGCTTCCTTGTGTGGACAAGTTTTGTTTTCAGTACCATGTTTGTCTGGACATTTCTAACTGCTCCTCAGGTTCAAACAGTATTAAAGAAAATAGAATTGGGTTTTAATTGGGGATAGGCATTTAGGTTAAGGAGCTAGAGAATGCATTATGTCAGTGAGTGTCCTCATAAGTATAGTGGGACAGGTGTGTGTAAATGTATATGCAGTGTGGGAGGATGTCATTTGATACTCTATAACATTATAAAATAATTATATACATGAGTAATGGGGGCAATTATTGTTTTAATTGCTCATATTAAATGTATGTTTCTTTTGTAAATATTAATATGCAATGTAATTGCACAATAAAATTGAAAAGCAAAGGTCAGTTTGATGTTCACTTTGTAAGTACAGTTATCTGTATGTTGGGTTAACTATACAGTCTCGTGATTTGTGTGACTGTAATGAATGTATTTGTTCCTGTTTCCAGCATGACTTTATGAGTAAACCTCACTGCAGCATGACTAAGATTTGCAGCAAGATGAGAATGACATTAATAGCGGTGGAAATTAACAGTTCGTTCTCAAGTACAAATCGATACAAATTTGAGGTTGGACAAAATTTTCCTTAGGTCTTCTGTACATTTCAGATGCAGGTATTAGGACTGTGTGTATCTGATTGCTATTTCTCTGGAGTTTCAGATATCTTGTATAAAAAGATCTGATGAGCTCATAAAATAATACCTTATAAGTGATTAAACGACCTAATAGTAGATAAATACTACATAAAATAGTGAACTTGATCTGCCAGCTACACCACTGAAATGCTGTTTATTGCACAACAGTGAAACACTGATTTAACAACACAGTGCATCTTGCTAAAGATATTTCCATACTTTTAACAGGACCATTTTACATGGATTTAAATAGTAGTTTAATAACCTATAGAATAATAATAAGGGATGTGAATATCTCTTCACCCACTACGAACTATACTTACACTGAGATTATTAAACTACAAGTGACTAATAGTTTAATCTGGCTGAGTGCATACCCTGTAAGCTCTGAAATATGCTCCAGAAGATCCGGAGGCAGTTCTTCTCCTTCTTCATGCCTCTTCTACACCTGCAGTTGTACAGAGGGCTCTGCTTCATGGCGTCTATAGCGTTGCGGCACTCGCCCTGCGCCTCGGGACCCGTGACCGCACTGAAGTTGCTCTCTCTCCCCGCCACACATTGCCTCATCGTCCGGTACTTGGTGCTGCAGGAGTACTCCTTCAGACATTGCTCACTGGCCTTTACGCAGTCCAGACGGACGGGCAGGGAGGCTGAGCTGCTGTCACCCTTCAAGGTGAACACGGAGTCTGGGAGTTACAAGAAGTGAGTCAGGATAGATTTGCGCTCACGACGTGAACTAATTCGTAGACATTGCACATTACACCACTACAACGAGCAGCGGTTTTGTGAAGAGCGCTTCATTTTTGTTCCCAAATAATACAGAGATGCTCTACAGAGGAGCATTAGACAAACTTTATGAACACTGAATGTTCAGCTTGACGCCTCAGAACTAATCAAACTATTTAACATGTGAAGCCTTTTTCTGTCTTTTTCTTTTCCACTGCTTATTTTTACTGAACTGGACTGTTGAACTGCTGCAGTTTAAATATATATTGTATATCAACAAATGTAAAAGCCAAACAACAGAGAACAGAATCGAGTGCCACTTACCCGGGAAGGACAATATAATGACAAAAGTTAGAATCATTGCGCTTTAGGATATTTGGTGCGTAAGGTTTGAAAACTTGTCAGACGGATGCGCTTTTCTTCAGGTTAGACATCATGTGGGTCTCAGTGATGAAGCATCCTGTAGATCCAAAAGTGAGCTGAGTCCAGCAGCTAAAACCATATCGTCCAGACCTGCCGGAGGTTTTAGGACGATTAAGAAAAGCAAGTGAGACACGTAGAATCGCGCTCCTGGACCATTTCCAGTTCACTCCGCTCCCATCAGCTCCTCTGTCGGTTATTCGTGCAGCTCCGGGGACAGTTTGATGCGACGCAGGAGCTGTCAGTAGTAAAACTTTACAGCCCGTCAGAAGAAATCACAGTAAAACCCTAAACCACAGAGTTCAGCTCAATGAAGGAATTCATGTAACTTTAGCTGCCTGTCACTGAAAACCAGTTTGAAACATGCATCTCCAAAGCTGGAAAATCCATTCTGTTCAGCAGGTGGAAAGACTAAACACGTTGGATCAGACTCTTCTCCACTCTGAGGACAAACTGAGGCTCGGGATGCGACGCGCGGGGGCGTGACGTCATGCGACCATGCGCACAAAAAACATTAAAACCCATTAAGCTCAATTCACATCTGACTGCTTACACAGTCAAAGCTAATGGATGACTAGCAGATACCCGTTACTCTACACAGCTCAGCTGAGTTGATATTTTTATGTCATTTTATATTTGTAGGAGAAAGAGACATTCAGATATGACATCTATAAAACAAATAAGATGGAAGTATGAAATGTCTCAATCACACTGAAGGACTTTAACTCTTTAACTGTTCTCTCTACATGACACTGCAATATGTTCAGTGTGGGTGGAAACATGAATCCAATCCAATCGATACTTATCGACTGATAAAATCAGCTCTGTTTTTATTATTAGATGTTTTATGCATTTATTTAGAAATGTGAGCAACATAAATTTATATTTTAATATTTTTAGTCCTCTTAAATTAGACCTACTTCACCTTAAGCTGTGCTGTAGATGTTCACTGCTGTATGTGACTGTGGTTATGCAAATATGGCAGAGCCTGAGTGTATATACTCACCTGTAGACTAAACTGCTATGGGTTTTTTATAAGAGACAGGAAACTTGACCAGTCAGATGCAATTTGCAAAATGTGTGGTGCTGCTGTAAAGTACACAGGCAGAACAACTGACCTTATAACTCATCTTAAGCAGCGACACGGTGTGACTGTAGGTGCCTCGGGCTTGGTTTCATCTCAGGCTACTACCCCCAAGAGTGGTGAACAGAGTATTGAAAGTATTTCTCCATGTGCTGTACAGCTCCACTAGTTTAGTTTCTCTTTTGTAAGCAGGCTTGAAAGAGCTCTTTGTAAAAGGGTGATTTATTTTTATAGCTCTGCTGCTCACTGGTGAGTTAGCAGACCTTCTGCTTACAAACTGTTAACCACATAGTTTTTAAGTTGCACTTGGGAAGATCCTAATTTTATTTAATTAGTAAATAAATTCAGTGAATTTCATAGCATTATTCATTTGCATCGTCCAAACATATTGTATGGCACTGAATTGAATTGTCTTGAATTGCATCACATCATATCGTGATTGGGATGTGAATCGTAATGCACCAGAAGTCGCTTCATGTATTGTATTGCTGGCAGTGTATGGAGATATGTATCACATTGACCTCACACTACAGATGCCCAACTCTACAACATAAACTTTTAAAAGCCTACAGCACTGTATTTTCTCCAGGATACTCAAAAACTTTAAATTATTTCAATCTATCACACTGAATAACACAAATGGTATATGAAATTAGGCCAAAAATGTAATTGCTTCATTATCAGAGATTGCTGTTATAACAGAAGAGTTTCTATTTGTATTTATATTAGTTTTTTTTGCACTGGGAGGAAAAAGTGAAAAAGTTAGTGCGCAAGATTTAACTTAACAGAAAATTTGGAAATCTTGCAGCTCATTATTTCAGGGATTTTTCACAATAACTCTCTATTTGGAGCCAAATAAAACATTTGATTACAGGCATACAGTATACTTCTCAGCATACAGAACATCTGGAATGTATACTGCCCTGCTTAAGGGCACAGCTGCCGATTTGTGTACTGTATTTTATATTGGAAGTGGACAGCTTTACCTGGAAAATGCAGACCTCTGCTAAATTCTAAACAAAACAACAACCTTAGTGGAAAAGCACAAGAGGGCACTTCACACAGCATTTGTTAACACTAACAAAAGCGTTTGAGGAGCACTTCAAGCCCAGGTTCATTTATTTATGTTGTTGAAAAAGCAGCCTCATGGTAAGACAAATACTGTATACCACTGAATGTAGTGTAAACTGACAAAAGCAACAGTAAAAAAAACCCCATTAGGGTAAAAAGTCTGTACAGAGGTATCCTCACAAAACTGCTTAGCAAGTGATTTTACCCTAATTACTGTTATTAGCATAAGTATTACCTCTGAGAAAATGTATAATGTAATGTAATGCTGTGATAGTAATATTATTCAAACTGTATTATATAATTTCAACTGTAGTGTGAAACATTCGAAAAAAGTATTATCATTGCTAAGTATTGTTGATGTTTGTTTCTCTTCTGTGTATGAATAGCTTGTATAAGAGAAAACCGTCTGACAGAGAGATTGCCAGCAAGTTGAATCGACTGGAGCATGACTGGCTTATCAATCACAGAGGCCCACTGGATTATATTAGTATTGTAATAGAACCTCAAGTGACCGAATGTAATCATGGGACATTTCCTGTCTTAACTAAAGAGCAGGAACAAATGAGGTGATTTGTACATGCATAGATGAGAAGGTTTCTCCGTAGACTCACACTGACGTAATATCATGAAAAGTCGACACTGTACATCGACCAGTTCGTTTAATATCCCAATAGAGATTTTCCTTTTGCGCTCTCCATTGTATTGTTAACCACATGGTACTTTGTCATCTCTAATGAAGTGTTTGGAGATTAGTGGATCACCCTGTAAATGCACTGAGCTTTTAGACCAATAAGTCAATATTGTAGAGCCTCAGTTCAGAAAGTGCTAATCATTCAGTATGCTACATACATATGCTTGTTAAAGCGACTATCAAATCCAATGAAATCTTTATTCGCATTTAAAAAGTCGAAGGATTTGTGAAGGCAAAACAAATCTAATTGCATGATACAAAATGTTATTTCTGTTTAGGTCTGTTTTGTACATCACCTCATGCCTCTATTACTTAAAATATATTTGTTAAATAGCAGATCTAAACAACCCATAACATTAGTTAATAAACTAAGGAAGTACTTTATGTGTTGATTGAAGGCCTAATGGAAGTGAGGAAGCCATTGATGCTTACATTTCCTGTCACAGTAGCTAATTTTGTGTTTTCAACCTCCTAGGTCCTCTCTCATCCGTGTCAGGACTCTTTATTACAGTGCAAAAGTGCTCTCTCAGCATTATCTGTTACCGATCAGTTATTTGATAATTTATTTGCTGTGTCCTCAACTGAAGACTTTGCTGCATAACAACACTTGCAGAGCGAGATTTATTAGAGGGTAATCAATATCATTGTTGTGTGTATATCTCAAGATTAACACTAACCAATTACGGGGTCTTTAAGCCTGTCTCTGTACCTCTGACAGAATGCTATAACTCACTTCATCCTAAAAGCATGAATTTCCTGTTAGAGGTCTACTTAGTCACTTTGTCTATTCTATAAATTATATGTATAAGCATTTTGGTGTTTCCCAATTAATCTGTTAGAATGAACAGACTTGTAAACCTTTTTATAATTTATTAGACCTTATAAATACAAAATATATCATTTTACAGGGGCTAAAAATGTGATACTATAAAGTTGTGGTAAATGGTAAAAATGGTCTGTTTGTCGTTTCATAAAGAACAGCAGTTCTTTAAGTTATTGTCATTAAAATGGATTCCAAAGGTGACACAATTTTCTGACACGAAGTATGAAAAGCTCACTTCTCAAACCACTCCTGCAACATAATCAACTTGACTGTCCATCTGTATACTCACTATGTTCCAAACACTCACAGTTGTGCCAAATTATGGCTAAATGGACAGCATATATCCGTGCCAAAATGTGAATGGGATGGGTGTTCATGAAGAACACAAAAACTGAAGCATGGAGGCTGTGTATTTAGCCATGTTTTTGGCTCAATATTGTCAACACACTTGCCAGTACATCATTACAGTGTCTTGAGAACATGCCGAACATATGGGATGGACAATGTGTGTTCTTTTTTGTTTGCCAATATATAGCAGCTCAAGGAGACAGCAAATTATACAAGTAGTTGGAGAACTTTGTGAGAACATTTCCTGCTTTGATATCTGATCGCTATTAAAATTATTATTGACAAGCATCAGTTTAATCTGACCAGTTACTGTCTTTACAAAAGGAAGAGAATAACACTTCACTTTAGGTGCCTACATACATACATTTTGATATGGGGACATCTAAAGAAAGTTTGTGAACCAGAGAATAGACAAAAACATAAATAAATATGAAATTTTCAAGCTCTAAAATTAGTTAAAGGAGATCAAAATAAATCCACGAGACAAAACTACTTGTGTTCATTTATTTACTAAGTAAAATCTTACATCTTTAATATGTGGCAGAAGTATATGAACCTTTAGGACTATCAGTAAGGTTCAAGGGGAAATTAAAGTCAGGTGTGAGTCAGAAAGGCCCTGTGTAATTTAAAGAAGTCTGGTTTAGAGGACGTGTTTAGAGAAGTGTCACGGCTTGAAAGGAGGACCCTTTAAGAAGAATAGTAGATGCAGGATGGTAAGGGTTACAGAAGAATTTCTGAAGAGATTGCACTCCACCAGTCAACTCTCAGGCAGACTGTGGACAAATGGAGAACATTGTTGTTACCCTCCCCAGGAGTGGCTGACCAACAAAGCCCACCAAGAGCAAGGCATGTAATAGTCAAGCACTTCACAAGCAACCCCAGGGTAACATCTAGGTTACTAAGGGCTCTCTTGCAGTGAGTAATATCAGTGTTCATGAGCCCACCATCAGGAGAACATTGAATAACAATGATGGGCACAGCAAGCTCCTCTGCAAAATAAAACATTGCAGCCCTTCTATAGTTTGAGTCCATGAGGATAAGCCAGAAAGTTACTAGAAGGATGTTCAGTGGATGGATGACGCCAGAGTAGAACTTGTCGTCTTGAATTAGAAGTGTCTGGCATCAACCAAACACTGCATCTCATGAAATCTTATCTCATGTGTGAAACATGCCGGAGGCAGAATCTTGATTGGGGCCTGCTACATCTGAACCAGGAAGACTTGAGTGAAGCCAGGAACTCCAAGTAAACAAGCAGCTTTTACAGAGATTCTATTAAAGCATCCCTGATCACAATGAAAGTAGAAGGGCAAATGGTGTATGTTTTAGCCCAAGGTGAAATAAAGAGAGATTGCAGTACCATCTAGTGGTTAGTTAGGGGTGGCTTGTACAAGCTGGTCAAGCTGCTGAATGATCTGTTAATAAGGAGACCTAACATTTGATTTTTGTCATTTTGTTTTCATATATATACAGATTTTTTTTGTATTTTTTTTATTGTTATTCTGGCTCAGATTCAGTAATCATGCCATGGTAAACATCCTGTATATGGATTGTGACTTAAAATCTAATCAACAGTGTTTTTGGCTCCCAAAATAAAATTTATATGTGAGACATCTGGTCTCACTAGTGAGAGAGGCCACTAACACACCGATGACTACTCTGAGGAGTTACAAGCTTCAGCAACTGAGATAGGAGAGACTGTGCATACAACAACTGTTGCCCGGGTTCTTCACCAGTCAAAGCTTAGAAAGATTAGAAACTTTCACCACAGGTTTACCTCGGTGAACTGATGTTCTGATTAGATTTT
>OMLM01005404.1:1697-37852 GCA_900302695.1 Helostoma temminkii | reverse complement strand
GTGGGCCAGTTAAGTCCCAAGAAGTACAAAGAAGTATATTTGTGTGTATACTACAAGTACAGTGCCATTAGTATACTTATTACAAGAAGTATATTTGTAAAATATACTTAAACTTTATAGACGTATACGTGAAGAAATAAACTTTACGTGTTGGGTCTAATTACTGACTGCAATTTTTCAGTGTTGCACACACCTACGACATAGCTGCATCTTTAATATTATATAGATATTTTATACAACAATCGCAATGCACAATCAGTTTTATATCAATAACATCACAATCTGTGATCTGTAGTATTATGGAAGAATAATAATGACAGTATACACAGATTTTGGGGGTTTTCCATTGCTGAGCTGTTACACTTTCTTTTCTTCCCAGAATTTATATTTTTCAGTACATCAATACTAGCTTCCAAACTAGCGGAGGATCTTTCCCTAATAGTCATTAAGGCATTCTGTTCATTTTGATGCAGTGGCACAACTTCGTTATTGACAGTGTGCTCAGAGAAATTAGGTCACAGAAATGTAGAGCAAGAGGCGTTGTCAGACCACACAAAGACAGTGTTTAGCTTTATAGGTTTATCTTCCAGCCCGTTTGAAGCTAGCTATTTCAGGTCATTGGCATTCAAGCACTGATGAGCAACAGAGATGGTTACTTAGTGTCTGTGGGTGACTGACGGTTTCAATTAAAGTAAATTTTGAGAGTTAACTTTAAGAGGTGGATATTGATTGATCTTGTTTTTTAAAAGTCTTCATGCGTGTGATTGAAACTGCTCAATCGTTCCCGGTTTCCTGGCCCGAATGTGACTCATTGTAAGCTCCCGGAGGAGAAACGTGGTGGTTTGAAGTCGAGATCAAGAAGACTTGACTGAATAAAAATAACACAAAATACATTTAGCATTGAACACTTTCCAGGCGTCTCAATAACAATTGATCGTGGCTTAAAAGAATGGACAGACCATGGAGTGCTTGGTGAGGCTAGAGTACAAAGACGTGCCTGTAAAGACGACTTTTTCTATCTGGAGATGTTTTTTATTTGAGGCGCCCATATTGAGTATGTCAGTACTGTCTGTGGCACATATACACTGAAATAAAAATACACATAGCCACTAATGCACATCTACAGCAGACAGTCACAGCATGAAAAGCACTTTTCACTTCATTTTACATTTGCGTGTAGGATACCAATGTACCATTAGCTCCCTGCCATATTTTACTTTCTTACGTATCTTCAACACTTTCTCCACTCTTTCAAAGCTTGAAACCATTAGAAGACGAACTGTTTAACATTACAATTATAAATATGTTACTCAAACACATAGTATCTGGAAAGGATTGTCATTGAATTGAAACATGAGTGTTATCAAGCCACTGAATGGCGTAATTTAAAATGTGACAGTGTCACAAGTGTGTATAGGAGTGAGGTTGGGTGGACGTGTGGGTGACACATCTTAGATATGACACACCAGTCACGAGTCTGTGTCCCATTTGAAACTGTCAATGTTGTGTATTTGCCAACTTCCTGATTTTTTATTTATTTGCGTATGTCACACTTAAATGACTACGATCATCAAAAATTTTAGTAAGTGAGTAAATACGAGAAAAGTATCTAAGTCCTGAAGCTGAAAAGCAGTCCCAGACCATCACACTATCACCACCATGATTGACTGTTGACATGATGTTCTTTTTATGAAATGCTGTGTTAGACTTATGCCAGATGTAACGGGACGCACATCTTCTAAAAAGTTCAACTTTTGTCTCAATTCACAAAATATTTCCCCAAAAGTAATCAAGATGTTTTTTGGAAAATGTGAGGCGAGTCTTTGTGTTCTCTTTTTTATAGTTGAATCATGGAGATTGACTGTAACTGAGGCAAGTGAGGCCTGCTTTATTTAGATGTTGTTCTGGGTTCTTTTATGACCTCTTGGATGAGTCATCGTTGTGCTCTTGGAGTAATTCTGGTAGGCCGGCCACTCCTGGGAAGGTTCACCACTGGTTTCTCCATTGGCTCTCACCATGGTTCTGTGGAATTAGTTTGATGATCCGAATCACCAAGTGTAACAAACATGCAAAAAAATGCTTTTTTTGAAAGTAATAACATTTCCAAGCTACCCCAAATTTTAAACATTAGTGTAAATTAGGAACACAAGTAAATTAGTAAAAGGCAGAGATTCAGTGGACTCTTTTTTTCCGTATTAAGTCCTTTGGTTTTGGGAAATAGTACAGTAAGCTGTCAGGACAAGATTTTTCACCACATGCACTGATTATAATATAGCTAATGTGTTAACACACACACACACTGTGTTTATTAGCCAGTTTTTATCTTTTTGTTATCTTTGTCTGTCTGTCTTATCATAGTGCTGGACAGGTTAGCACACAGTGGGTTTATCTGAACTTTCTCACAAAGAATTGTATAAGGTTGGTGGAAGTAGACAAACAACATAGTTGCAGGTTGAAAAACCAAAATGATGACAGGTGCTACCTAGAGTAAGATAACCCTGTCACATCATACACAATATTTTACATTGCTACTATAACCACATTGATTAAAACATATTAAAACTGTAATACAAAAAACAAATTTGTCCTTTCAAAAGAAATTCTGTTGTTAATTCAGAGCAAATGTAATTGACATTTCCAATAGTTTTTTTTTATTTTAAATCTTCTATAATCTTTCTAAAAATTGCACTTTTTAAGCCACATGTCCAGAAACACACCCAGTTTTATTTTTTAAACACAGATGACAGGAAGATTGCTAGACAAGCCTTTTTTTCCAGCATTCCTTGCATCCTCCCTTGTGTGCTGCAAAGTGGTGAGCATCTGAGTGGGGAGGTGGAGCTGCATTATGAGAAGATAATGCAAGGCGATTGAGCAATCCAGTGAGCATGACACTGCCGCTGGCTATACTTCTTGATTACCAGCCGTTTGCTGCTTCTGTAACCTCATCGGAGCCCTTTATCGTAGATAGTCCTCACTCACCTCCCACCGTGGCTCATTACGATCTGACTGCCGCGAGCGCTGGTCCAGGATCAACTCACCTGAGCCTTAGCACTTCAAAAATCACACATTGCTTGTTATTGAAGCTGATCTAGGGTCGGAGCCCAGAGAATGCGCCTCTGTGTCTGAAGGTCTGAGTCTGATTTCAGTATAACCAAATAGGCCACTTGGCATGGCGCTGCTGTTGACTCACCTATACACATGGATCATCTCAGAACATGTAAACACAAGCTAATGTTAATGTAAGGTTAATGTGACAGTGATAGTGGCATGTCTGTTGTAACTGTATCCAGATGCTACTGTGCCAGCAATCAGCTACTGCATTTGGTCCATTTGTTTGAAAAAGCCAACCAAGGCTTTATTAGAAAGTCGATACAGAATGTGAAAAAATCATTAATGTCACACGTACACACACGGATCCAAGCTGTCCTTATTCATCATTCAGACGACTTAAACATTTTTGTTAGGGTTGGTTGACCTTAACGCTAACACGAACTGAAGAGATTCTAGATATCAAACTCTGTGTCTCTGGCTTCCAGCATAACATATTAGACAGCACAGGTAATTCCAGTTTTGTGAGAAACAAGGTCTTAATAATTAGTGAAGTCTGCTATAAATTCACTTAAGAGTATGTTGTTGTTCTTCTGCTGACTTCCTGTATAAATACAGTATGAAGTTGCCCTCATGGTACCATGGACTAATACACTTCTAGTGTTCTTTTTGAAGCCTTTACATCCACAGTAGGGTCATTTCACTAATCTTATACTGCTAAAATGCTACTGAATTAGCATGAACTATGTGCATTAAAACATAAAGATTTAATACCATATTTAAAATCTACAGTATATTCATTTAACACTGATGTCATAAAGTCAGTCAGTTATGCAGCACAAAGGCTTCTTGTGAGGTGGTTGCACTAAGGGGTTAGTAAGGTGGGGTTTTTCTGTTAAATTATCCAGGATAGTCTGCAGCCATCAGCAGAGTAGAGGATGGGCACTAAACACATTGTATCGCAGACAACACCTCTTATTGTCTCTGTGGTTAATGGGTGCAGCTGAGGAGCATTTTCAGCCTCGGCCACACCTCCAAAATGCAACACAAATCGCTTTAGGTGCTGTTTTGTGCCAGGGGCTATGACAGTTTGACACTTGTGCTTTCTGTCCAGAGAACTGCAGCCTCAGCCACCCACGAGACAGCAGAGGCAGGGCATCTGCACTGTCCACCAGAACAACCCTAGATTGATTTTCGCATGTTTTAGAGTAATCTATCTGAAATATAAATATAAAGGCATTTTTTAAATGTTCTTGTATTTTCTAAGGGGCTACTGAATAAAAATTTTTATCTAAATATGGGAGGGGAACCATAAAAGGGTTAAATATATCAAGGGTTAAATATAAGTTATTTGACAATCCCTTACGAAAAAGAAGTATATTGAAGTATATTATTAGTGTACTTCTTAACTAACTTATCTAAAAGTGTACTTTTACTCAGTTTACTTTTTATGTACTTATTAGAGGCATACTAGATACCTGAAGTATACTTAAGTATATTAACAAGTAAATAGAAATACCCAACATACATTTCAGTAGTATAACTTTCTAAACAAACAAAGATTAAAGTTATTAATTAATAATAAATTGTTGTGTGATATGGTGTTTCGCCTTTTCAACTGAGTAAGTATGGTCAGTAATTAATTTTTAAACTTATAACCGTTAGTAAGAATGGTGAGCAATAACCTTAAACTTAAAGTATTACTTGCATAATAACATGGCTGTGATGAGTGACAGAGCTGTGCTTCAGTTTATCAGCAGTAGTAGGAAGATAGAAAGTTATAACGTATAGAAAGTATTAACTAATATTCAGAAGTGGACGTTAATCAACTGAGAAGAAAGATAAAATTCCTTTTAAGAGAATATTTTGATCATCTAGAGATATATTCTCTTTTCCCTGTTGCCTTGTCTAATCATTTGTGTACAGTCACTATTATTTAATAATTAATGCTGTTTCTCTTCTACAGTAGTTACTTTTTCCTAGTCCACTTTCATTTTCCAGTTTTTATCATTTGCTTTTAATAATCCAAGGCAAATAAATGAATCTGAATGTGATTTAACTATAATTAAAAAAAAGAATTATAGAATAAATGGATGAATGACTTCAAGTGTCCTCATATTTATATGTGGTTGGTTATTTATAGAAGGCTAATTAGGTTTCAACTCTTTAGGAAATGTTAGAAAGGAGGCTTTGTTGGGTTAGAATACAGAAGCAAACACTGACTGCCATTCAAGCACACTTCCACTGCAAAGACTAAAAATTCATTACTGCTCCATAATAACTTTGATTAATATTCAAACTTGCTGAATTCAACTCTTTAAAATAGTTTCAAATTGCTACAAACCCATGATTCAATAAGATACTGAAATGCATTTATACTGGTGGTGAATTCCAATTAGTTACAATTACACCCTTCAGTGCAGTATGGCACAGTTTTTCCTCGGCTAAATGTTTTGCTGAGTTTGCCCTGTCTGTCTCTCAGGGAGCCTGCGGTTCCTGCTCAAGTAAACTGGTGTGCCCTCACAAGCATATTCCCATTTTCTGCTTCATTGAACTGGTGGTCCCCAATAATCCTAACACCATCATTTAGTCAGGCAGGCTCTGGAGTGTTTTCTTTTTTTTTTTTACTCTATTTTCTTCATCCCACACAGTAGGCTTGGATTCCCTAAGCCTAGCCGAGTAGAATTAATGTGTGTAGTTTGTTGGCTTCTTTTTGTATGCACCTTGAAAGTAGAAGAAAGAGAGTTGAGTAGAATCATACGCTCATGCGCTCGTTTTTGGAGGCTGAAATCCTTTTTGTGATTTCATCTGATTCTCCTGCCTGCATCTTAGAGAAGGAGCACTGTTTTTGGAAGACCATTCCCGCTACTCAAAAAGAAAAAAACCTTTCAAATACAGGAGCCTGAGCGAAGTGCTTTTCCATCATCCCTCCCCTGCTCTGTCATGCGGACAGCAGGTTGGAACAGAATGGCTGCTGTGCTTTTATACTGAGAGAAAAGAGAGTGCAAGAGAGAAAAAGAATGAGGCCTGGTGATGGAGAATGAGAGTAAGAAAGGGAGGGATAAGGGAAGTAAAGCCTTGCTGTGATGCTGGCACTCAGTCAGGTGCTTCTCCAGTCTCCCATCTACAGCAGGGAGATAAAAAAAAATGGACAGAACTTATCTACAATAACCAAAACTGGAAGGAAAAAAAGATGTAAAATGCTGAGCTAGATACTGTAGAGTCGAGGGAAATAAAAGTTAAGCTTCCTTGCTTGTCCCCTGCACCATGTCCTTTAAGACGGCAGCATTTTTCCCCTTCAAAGATAAGGATTTGATTATCCAGGACAAGCTCTTCTTAAGCTTACCCAATTCCACAGGCGGGAAAAAGAGGCACAGATGAAACAATATGTTGCGGATATGAATCAATTGGAAACGTTAACATGCTGGAAGAGCAAAGTGAGTGTGTTTACAGAGGTCTGTGAAGAACAAAGAGAGCCCAGGCTTACGTTGATGGACGCAAATCCTGAGTCTCGCTAACTACCCGCTTCGGCTTCCATTCTGCTCACGCCTGGCAAGAACGCTGATCTCTCACATCCAGTCACCTGGCTCCTTTCCATTAGCCTGGTTAAGTCTAGACAGATAATAATGTTGCCTGAATTTCAGCTGCTTACACTGTCAGATGGATTCTCTGTCTCACACGCTCTCTGGTGGTCTGCCTCCGACATGAAGTACACTTCATATCACTCCTTTTCTCCAGGCTTTTCACAACGATCAGCCTTAAAAAGACACCAGTTATTCTCAAGGTTAAGGAACGCGAATGATAGCCTCAGCATTTTTTCATTTACTTATTTTACAGGTGACATTTTTCTTTCAAGTCGGATCTGATGCTATCGGAATTGAACATGACTATAAATAGCACCGATAAGATAAATCACTCACATACCAGTTAGAGCTGAGGCTGAGGCTGAATGCAACCCACCACTGTATGTGGTTTGAGGGTCGATTCATAAAGGAAAAACTACAAGCTACAGTATATACACAACATGTATCAAAGTCAAGAGCTCATGTGAAGTGAATGCGTATTGTTGTGTGTGGAAGTGGGTGTGTATATGTGGTGTGTCTGTAGCATGTTGGCTGAATGGTATTGATTTAGTGTTTCCCACCTCCTGACTTTTATCTCCTATTATAACATGTTTGTTGTCAACAGAGTGGGTTACAGGCCTGAGATCACACACCCTCTACAATATACTGAATTAAGTTGCCATTAACTGACACTTGAAATAAAAAAAAACACAAGAGCACAGCTTTGTCAGATGCCTGGTGTAATGATTTACAGTTTTCAACTCAGTAATTACTTAATTTGCTACTAATCCCACTAATGATTTGTTACTTTCATAATGTGTGGATTAGCTTGTTCTTAGCAAGGTAACCAAAACCTAAAAAGAGGAGAGTTACATTAGCCAGTGGTTAGCTGTCTGAACAGTCAACAACAGGATTTCTGGAGTGCTCCAGTTGACAAGGCTCACATTAAGATAACTGTTGGACCAGAAAAGAAAGATAGTGCGTTCAAATATAAAACCTTTTTACTCTTCTTAATTTCCCTTAATACCAGAGTTCCCACTTTAGTTTTAGTTTATATGTAAAAGTTATGCAAGTGTTAAGTAGATAAATAATAGAAAACATTTATAATGTATAAAAGTTACAATTTTTTTTTCTTTTCTAACTGGACTTTACATTTGGCCCCATATCACAAACCAATACAGTAAAATTTTGAATCATGTAAATGCTTAAAAAAAAAGAAAATCACCATAAATAGAATAACAATGTGTAGTTTATGTATCTAAGCATACATATATTGTAGTGGTTGTGAAGGATGAGTGTGGTTACACACGCATCATCGACACAAGTTAAGTAAACTAAGTAATGAATAAAGTAAATACTTAAACATTTGCTATTGAGTTAATAGTAATGGTAATTACTTTTTCAATAAGCTGTAATAAGCAACTGATGGTACAGGAGGCATTTCGAGATTATATGTGTTATTAGCATTAATATGTATTAAATATGTGAAGCTAAATTGTAAATTGTCTGGATTATTTTAACACCTTTTACCTTATTAATACACAAAGCACTTTACAGTGTTACTCTTCATTCACCCATTCACACATGAAGGCAGAACTGCCATGCAAGGTACCTGATCCACCAGGACCAACTTGGGGTTCAGTGTCTGACTTAAGGCCACTTCAACTTGTGGAGCTGGGAGGAGCTGGTGATCAAACCACTGACCCCACAGTTGGTGCTCAACATTAACCAGATCCACAGTTGCCCACGTTCACATGCTAAAAATTGATCAGGCACAAACATGGCCACGATAACAATGCTAACATGCTGTTGCTTAACAGTTATAATATACAATGCTCACTATAGCAGATACATTATGTATATCAATACACTGCCAGTGATCCAATACATTAAAAATACATATGCAGCAACTTCCAGTGTGATTCACACCACAGTCATGTGATATGCAATATAATAAAAAGTAATGATGGTATGCATTTAAGTGAGTTTGACTATTTATGAATCAGTCAAAACTAAGACCCTTCACAAAATTGCATCTATGCACTACTGTTCTACCAACGCACTCATACATCTTTCCCGTGTGTTTGTGTAACATTATGAATCGGTTAATCTTCCCATCCCTAGAATCGACACGGGGTGAAGGCACACGCAGTATGGTGACGCGTACTGCTGCGTGCGATCCTCAGTTGATTTCAATCTTATAGCATCACGTGATAAAATATAAAATTGGTCTGACTCAAACCATGAGTGTGCTGATCCTTCCTTCAAAACCATTATCTCTCTCCACGGCTCTCCCTTCCTCTCAAATAGCGCTTGTGTGCAGCATCTAAATGTGAAATGTCAGAAGTAATTGAGAAACAGAGATTTGAGCTAGAGAGCTGGAATTATGTGGGGCTAAATTGCTGTCAGGCCTGTGTATTAGTTCATACCTGTCATTCTCTTGGCCTTTCAGAAAGGAATCTTACAGGTCACGTGCGTCCTCAAAGTTTAAAGGCCTTGATTTTCTCTCTATTTCCAGCATTTCATACTGAGTGGCTCAGATGAAACCATTACTGAACCCTCTGATCTGAAGCTTGATATGGTGTCCCTGCACTTATAAGATGGCCTGAAATATTACAGGTTGATCTCTGTCCTTTGGAGAACATAAAGCCCCACTGATCGTGCAGTACATTTCGTCACGCAGTGGCCAGTCAGTGCCTCTAATTCTGGGGTTTGTTTTAACAGAAAAAAAACTGTCATTACTCAAACAGGAACCCAAGTGAGAAATTTACTCTCTCCTCACACTTTTCCCTCCCTTTACACCTGCTGTCAGGGTGCCCTTGTGAAACACTCGTTACTCTTAACTGTTTCATTGGAGCCATCAGTGATGGGTGGTGGATGTTCTGCGAAGATGGTGTTTTAACTGTGAGCGCAAATGCTTAAAAATAGCTTAATCTTTTTTTCTTTTTTTTTTGTGGCAGTTATTCAGTAATACATCCTTGACCTGACCCCATGTTTAAGAAATCTTTATTAAATCATCACAAAATGATTTACTCTTGTAACGATCAAACACCCAATAAAAGACCAATGAAATGGATCCAAATGAAAAAGATGTATGAGTAGAGATAAAATGAAAGGAAGAACCAGTTCTGCACCCTTTTAATCGCTCCTTCTGTTGCGGCATCAGACATCTTTTAGGTTTATAAGATCCAAGGATTTTTTTATCTCCCTTTGACTGTCGCCGATGCCAACTAAAGGGAATGAGGGATTCACCCAATTAATTTACTGAAGCCTGTAATAAAAAGGCTGAAAAGGAAGCGTCCAAGTGGATGGCCTTGCAATTCAGTTAATTAAGTAGAGTGCGTTTTCTGCTACACATGAAACACAGTGTGGTGATAAGATGATGTCATGGTGCTACAGTAATAGAAAGGGACGCCAAGGCTTTTGTTAGAACTGCAGATGCACATGTGGGCGTCTTACGAGACAGATTTAGTTTAGTTTTAGCAATATATGCAAACTTGAAAGCACAGCTGATGAAGTTACAGTAAAAGCTATGGGAATTATTGTGTGCGTTGTGCAATTTACTTAATTGTGTAAGTGGTAGTCAACAAAATAGATTTCACTATGAATTATTAAAGTTTTATTACTACTGTATAACAGACTTGATTTCCTTTCTGGAAACATGCAGGAGGCTTTTGTCCCAGTCTGCTGCTCTTGCTTAAATCTGTGTTTCTTCTTTCGAGGCTCCTTTTGCCCTCAGCTATGCCCTGCCCACCAAAAAAATGTCACAATGTTATTTAAACAGATGTTATCTATTATCTAAATTATGAACTATATAACCTGTGAATTTCATGAACTAAATTTAAGTACTCAAGTATAAGCCAACAAACCCATAAACATACGGAAGGTCTTCTTTTATCTATTTACATTTGGTGCATGCACAGTCAGAAAATATTCTTTTCACAAGGTCATGCTTTAAGGTGGTACTCCCATACCTTCTACAAGGTTGGCAGGTCTGGGTTTACATAAGATCCCTGCAAAGGAACAAGCTTGTTTTCCTTATTTTAGCAGTATATAACACTTACACAACTCAGTTCAGAATCCTATGACTTTTGTTTGTATATTTTTATTGAATGCTGTCAGACTGTAAGTCATGCTAGAGAACAAAACACACTGCTTGATAATTTACATTATTACTAAAACGCACACACACACACAAACCTACACACACCTACACACACCTACTACAGAATAATACCAGTGACTGTGCTGAACAAAAACTGAATGCCTTACAAACACACAGCAACAATTTAAACATACAGTTTGACATGACTCATTTGAAAAATGTGTACAATATTTTAGGCTGTATACACTTCAACCTTACTATGATGTGCTTCTGAGTGAGAGAGAGAGAGAGAGAGAGAGAGCGAGAGAAGCAGAAAGCAGTTTCCAGCACAGTAGATGTTTCAGTGCTAAATTATAAAATAATGTGCTAGTTCTTTGCTATCATTGTGATGTTAGCTACAGCTGCCACCAATTTGGTTTTGACTCTGGACTTAAGGATTTTCTGACAATAAAAGAACTGAGCCAGGGCCCAGGCAGGTGACTATCTCTTTAGAGAACCAGACAGGATTGGCATTCCACACAAGAGATATAAGTTAATGGATGGGAGATGACAGGCAAGCGGCAAGCTGAATGGATATAGGTTGTGGTACTTACTGCTGTTGATAAGAGTGAATACAGATGACAGGAAATAGGCCAAGACACCAAAGGGAGGATGGATGATGCAGATTGGAAATGGCAGGTTAACTGGACATGTCTGGGCTGCTGAACAACACACAAGATGGCTGCTGGAAACAAGATGGCGGCGCCCTCTGCGTCTAATATGCGCTCATATAATCTCGTGGTGATTCTCCTCTGAACAAGCAGGAGCACATAAACACACACTGGGGCAGAAGTATTCAGCACATACTCAGAGAAACGAGGGTCGGAGGCAGCAGGGTAAGAGCTGATAATCTAGCGACTGGCAAGGAGCCACAGACCTGCTTATAAAGACAAGAAACCAGGTGTTAGTGATCAGAACCAGGTGCCTGGGTTGTCTCTCCGCCCAAGACTTGTGAACGCAACATCTGACAAATGTCATGAAGAAATTTCTACAAACCTGGTTCAAACGCATAGCTAACCTTGAGGATGGACTCTTTAGATTTTGGTGGTCAAAGGTCAAAGGTCATGTTCACTGAGACTGCAAGCAAGGTGGAATATTAATATTAATATTAATATTTTTTCATTTTAGCAAAACTGTCACAGTATAAAGACCACATAAATAAGACAAATTAGGTATTTTATGACTAACTGCCTGTACCCTGTATTCCGCCTAATGACAGTCAGTTATTGCTCATATTATATACTGTTTTGAGATGTGATCCCACACTGAAAGTGGGATGAATTTCAATATTATGCTAGGAGAACTTAGCATCGTGCCACTTGTAAGCACGATGTTATGTCGGTTATGAGCCAAAAGTTTATACGATCCAAAGGCCATCAAAGAGAACACCTTGTCTGACTGCAAGCTGCAGCGTGCACATACACATAGCCTGCATATTTCAAAGGAAATCAACTGAATTGTCAAGTAAGGAGAGATAAAGAGGCAAAGTCACATTTTCACTCTCGCTTAGATGCAACGCTCTTGTAAAACCCAGGGAATAATCAGTTACTTTTCACCGTCATGTTTGGCCAATTCAAGTTGGCATCAAAGACCAGTTCAGTTCAGGAAGATGAATGTGTTTGTGTTTGAATAACAACTTAGATTTATTTTTTTTTTTGCTTGAATATTTCTGGTTCTCTTGCAACGACTGCAGGAATTAGAGGCTCAGCAACTTTTTAAACAGCTACATTTTTTACATATTCACTAGCTTCAACTTTGCTGATGATTTTTTTCACCCCCCTCAGCCGTTTGGTGTGCTCATTCTATCAAACACCCTCAAAACTGTCAAATAAAATTTCATACTGTCAGACTCTGACAGCTTTAAACTCTCTTCCTTGCATGTCAACCATACATTCTTGTCCAAATCTCAGCTGCTTAGTATAATATTCAGGTACAGCATAAACACGTTCTTTATTTCAGGTTCAAATCCTTCCATCTTATTTTAACATTCACTGTCAAGGTTTCCAAGGTCCACTTTTCAAGGAAAACAATAATAAACACATTTAGCATAAATGGAATATGAGCAGCTTTTTAATTACTGTTTGAAAACCACTATACCTTCTTGCCACTTAAGCCCATTGTCAAGTTCCAGGATGTTTTACAAGATTCAACCTTGATTTTCTGAATGTTTCATTATAAGCTTGCCCCACACTGACCTTTGTTTGCAACACAGAATAGTACAGTTCCTACTGTTCATCCTCAGACACTGAATAGAAACAGCAATCTCAACAAGAACAAAAAAATAACTATATATATATATATAGTTATTTTTTTTACTATAATAACCATATAAAATAACTACTCTGCTACCTTTCTCTATCGGTCACTTACAAAATTGATGTTTGCATAACTACAATAACTCCCCCACTCTTCCACAACCAGAATCATGTATTTCGCTGTTCTTTTACATTTAAAGATCTAGTCTGCAGCCTGCTGGCTATGTTCCTCATGTCAGAACCACAACGAGCTTGTGAATGAAGCTGACATTTGACTGTTTATTGGTAAATCACAGATTACATACAGCAAATTGATAATGGAAATATTATTAAATTTGCTATGACTGTGATGCATCATGCCTAATTCAAAAAATTAATTCTGTTTATGTAACATTTTGCAACAGTAAAATATTTAGAGGGGCATACAATGCTGCCAGGATTTTTCTGTAGCATTTTTTGTATTGTAGCTACTCACCATAAAACCTGTTCCTCTGTAACCTGATTTTAGGTTATGTGCGTGTCCTATTAATCTCCATTATATTTCAAAAACATTTACAAAAACATAAAGGAATGTTTCTTCATAATGGAACATAGAATCAGTTTATTAGTAACAAAAAATGTATTTTCATCCCTAAATATATGGGATTCATCATTTAACCATACCATACTGTATGTGTCATGTGCGGATACTTGTTTGATGTTTGGCATTAGAAAGAAAAACAAAGATAATCTTTCTAAATTCTGTGATTTAAAACCATTCAGATTGACTAACAAAAGCATTTCCCGACCTGATGCCTTTAACAGCAAGATGTCGTTATTACTTTTATACAAAACTGTTAAAAACAATCGCTGTTGGAAAACTTCTCCTAAGCCAACACAGTTACATCTTTTTTTGGTTTTAGACAAAAAAGACTGAATTAGGTTTAGTGGAGGATCAAAGTTTTGGTTAAAAGACCTATGTCATAAAACAACAGGAGGGAATATTAGGGAATAATCTCTGTGGACAACATCAGTCTACTCCTTTTTTTGCTTCCAGCTGATAAGAGGTATTATAACTCCTTACTTTAGATTTTTAGTACCCTTAACCACACATGATAGAGTATATGAACTCTACAGTCTTTGCATGCCTCACACGTCAAACTCCTGTGCACATTCTGAATTGGAAAAATGCACTTAAATATAAAAATACATATCCTCCAAAGCCTATCTGTTATCCGTTTAGTTATACAGAATGTGATTATGTTCTTTTTATTCTCCACCAAGGAGCTTATTACTGTAGTATGCAATGATCTCAGATGAGTCCACATTATTTAGGTGATGTGGAGTTGCTACCATGCTACTCACTGCTTTTTTTTTTCACTGGCAATATTAATAGTTTATGGGAGGCGTTTGGCTTTTGGAGAACAGACTGAAATGAAAAGCAACCATCAACAACCCTTGCGATTGGCATAAGAAGTTAATTGCATACTGATTGCAAATCATAGTCCACATCTAAGTGAAGAAATAGTCAATTAGGCCTAACTAGTTATGCATCTATGTGAGAAATGAAACATAATGTTGATGAGAACAAAAAGAATGACAGCTGACAGTAGTGAGTTTAGGCGAAGGTGTTTTCCTGTCAGATGAAAGATCCAACACAAGCTGAGAAGAGAGAAAATTCAGGCAGAGACGAAGCATAAAGAAAAAAGAATGTGTGGCTGCATTGTAAACAACACTTACCCTAGGCACCACACATGGTTCAGATGAGAAGCGTGGCAAAAAAAAAAAGCTCATTGCATTCACAGATGGCTACTCAATCCAAGGCAAATGTCAAAAGGACTTACATGACAGAGGGGACACCAGTGAAAAAGAGCACAGCACTGAGAACACGGTGGATTTACAGAAGGTTATATGCCCATCATAAATGTCTCAGTATCATATTATTTTCAGGAACAGAAAATTAAAACTATTTCTGTGTGTGTGTGTGTAAGGGAACACAGATGTTCGTGCCCATTTGGACAGGATGTTTATATTTGCAAAAAAGTATAGATCCAAAACAATAATTTTGTGTCTTTTTGAGATTAAATCAGATGCCATTCAAGGAAGACGTGGACTTCAAAGTAAGATAAATGAGATATAGGCAAATGAAATGTGTTTACAGAACACTGCTTTGAGTTTAACAAACCACAAAAAAGATACTTTTTAATGGAAATATGAGCAGCAACACTCAGTGTAGTGCTATACAGTATACAGTTATACAGTATCTCTGCTGTTTTATTAAAAGTCTGTTCTAACTAAAAATAAATTAGCAACAGTTTCCTCCCCCACTTTCTGATTATTTCATATTTTGCTCCCTTTGGATGATTTGAATGACAAAGCTCTGCAGAGCTTTGAGGCTAAAGGCATAAGAGTCCGCACAAAGCTGCGTTCTCTGGCGGCCTATTCCCATCCAATACATATGCTAATACTCCAAGTCACAGTTGGTCAAAGAACTTACAGTATAAAACATTTTACTGTTAAATTTATTCAAACTAGCAATTCAGAAAGGTACCAGGATGGAGTTGTTGGGTGAAATAGGCAAATATCCAAGAAAGTTGCCTTGTTTGTGAAGCTTCTGTTTCCCAAAGATCAAAGATTGTATTATTCCCAAGCAAAGAGGTACAGAGGACCTGGTTAGAGCTTAATGTGTCTTCCATTTCACTTCTAAAAATCTTATGTTATAAATTGTGTATATTTTTTATACACATATACACCACAGTGTCAAACTGTAATAGAAAAGACAGATGTTGCTACATTTATACATAATAAATGCTACATTGGTGTCATAATTTATATAAGAAAATCAAACTGAACAGGGTGGAGGGTGGGGGGTGATTGATATGAAGCTCTTGATTATTATTATCATTAGTAATTGACAAATGTCACAAATGAAATTAATTTCTTTGTTTATTTTTTCATCAACTAAAATGACTATATGTATTTCCCTTTCATGTATAACTAAATCAGCTGTTTAGATGTTTTAAACCTTATGTCACCCATGAGCCCATCCCAGTGTCTATGTGCATAAAGAAGCTCTAACTGCTTCACAGAAGGAAAGGCTCAATTAATTAATTAAGCAAAAATTTGAGTGTGTATATAAATACATCTATGTCCACTTTTGAATATGAATGAACAATACAAATTAAGCAACCTCAGAGGCTGTCCGAAGTGGTTTATATTTGAAAATATTTACATATCAAAGAGTTTAAATGTGATCACACAGAGCAATTTAGTAAACACCTTTGGTATAATTATGTCAAGAGGTAGTATAGTAGGTTAAATAAGACAAATAAGAGTTGTGATTGATAGTGAAGGTTGAAACATGAGATGGAAGCAAAGGCATTTGTTTCCTCTTTGTCTGCTTTTGTTTTCTGTGTTTCCCCATACTGTGGAGGCTACTCTGTCTGCCTCATAAGGTGTCTGTTGCATTTGATGTGTATACAGAGATCCCCTTATGATTTCTTCTTTCTTTATATCTTTGTGGGTGTGTTCATGCAACTTTGTATGATCTGTGTTGGTTCGACGCAACAGCATGCCCTGGGGGTATGGCAATAATCTGGATCAAATGGAGCAGACCTGGCCAAGATTAGGCTGCATCAGTTCAAACATATGACACTGGAAAAAGCTGACAGATTGGAGTCTTAATTAGGCAAACATTTCAGAGAGGCAGAGCTGCTCAGGAAAGAAACACAACCTCATCTGCGCAACTAAAGCTCAGTAATCGGAGTAAAGGAGTATTTAAATTCTATATTTATTTATGTGATGAGGTAGTAAGACAAGAATATTCTATTTCAATACAAGTGAATATAACAGCAAATCCATTCAAAGTGCATGCAGTGCACTTATGGTTTCAAGTTCAGTCTTGACTTTAGAAACAGCAAATCATTCTCACTACAAAGTGCATTAAGTAGCTGTTCTGGAGCTTGAGCACACATGATCTTCATCAGCAGATGGTATAAAAAATTGAGTTTAAAGGAGCTCTCCGGTGAGATGTTATTTCACCTCCATGCCACTGCTGGACTTGTGATTTTACAATAAAGGAAAAAATCATAGCAGCAGAGGTTGAGCTATCCTAAATTTTAGACCAAATGTGGGTTGAAAGCCACCATATCTGGCTAACACCCACATATTTCAAACTCCACACAAAACTATTAGCTTAAAGTGTTAAGTTAGGCACTGTGCAACATTTTTCAATCCTGTACGATGTGTTAACTCCCTTTTTTTTTTTAAATAAGCAGGGATGTGCTTCTATGTGTGTCTATATACAGTGCTGTGAAAAAGCATGTCACCTTCCTGATTTGCGATACCTGGCAATGAGTCTTTTACATCACTGTACTGCAGAGGAATCGTGGCCCATTGTTCCTTGTAGAATTGTTTTAATTCAGCCGCACTAGAGGGTTTAACCAAGAGTTCAACTTTTGTCTCATCAGTCCACAGAATACTTGCCCAAAGGTCTTGGGGATAATCAAGATAATGTTTTTTCTGGCACATGTGAGACAACGCTTTGTGTTCTTTTTGGTCAGCAGTGGCTTTCACCTTTGAACTCTCCCATGGATGTCATTTTTTGCCCAGTCTCGTTTGTGTTGTTGTATAATGAACACGAACCTTAACTGAGGTAATTAAAATGCTACTTAAAGACTTAATTGCAGTTGTTGCCGCCAAGAGTGGCACAACCAGTTACTAGGTTTAGGGGGCAATTGCTTCCATTGGAGCTAGACAGGTTTGGACAGTTTCTTTCCCTTAACGAAAGAAAGTATTATTTAAAAACTGCATTTTTCATTTACTCAGGTTATCTTTGTGTACCTTTGTTGTAGTAAAATTTGTTTGATGAGCTAAATCATTTAAGTATAAACTATTATTGTACACCCAAGAGCCATATAAATACAAAGAAATGACAAAAAATTGATTTAGATAATATAACCCCTTTAAATGATGATGTTTGAAACTGAAATAGGAAATAAGTATTGCACAGTTTTTAACTGAGCCTTCCTGGATTGCCTCAGCCTCACTGTGTTATACATTTATCTCCAAGTCCAAGCTAATTAACCCTAATGACACCACTAAACATTGGTGTTATTTTCCCAGACTTCCCAGAGTCACAGAGGTCTTTTCACAGGCTGAGTGCAGCTAGCCTGATGAGTAAGTGGACCCTGATGTGTAAAATCAGTGACATGCCCTTAAAATCAACTTGACAGCAACATAGAGCAGTGTGTCCGTGTGAAAGTGTCACACAGGTCTGCAAGTGTGTACTCCTTAAAGGTCACTCTGCCACAAGAGACACTTTCATATTATCTTTCGTGCAACAATTGTGAATTACTTTTTCCTGTGTGTGTAATACAGCTGTTGGCTGTATTTTATTTACTGTGGTTCCAGCTCCTCCTGAAGACCTCTTAGGCTACTTAATATTCACTGTCACATCTACACAGCTCCTGAATAAAGCTGATTTCACTGGTATTCCTCTTGTTAAGTTAGTCAAATGTTGCTATTGTTGAATATAAGCCAACATTTCACAAGAAGAAAGGGCAGCACAACATTTTCTTTGTCAAAATCTTTACAATTACTAAAACATGACATTTTGTTGGCCTTTCATTAGTTAACAAACAACAAAGCACGAACATACTGTATTTCTGGGTTAGCTTTAATTTCTCATTCGATTAGCTTTCATCTCATAGAGTTTTGCCGTAGATGAGTTTTTATGTTGTTGATATAAAGTTAAATTTAGGCTTGTGTTCTCTGATCAACAGAGGAGCCATCTGTGCAGTGATATTAGCAAGAATTATTATCATTAGACTTGTATAAATATGAAAATGTCAGCCATCATTTGACACAAGTGATTTTCAGCATCAAAATATCTCTACTTTAGTCTAAGTATGCACATATACATGTTTGTCGGATTAAACAAAGGACAACCTGTATTTCAGCTTCAGTTCGGGTAGTTACCATGGAGATTTCTGATAGGCGTTGGTTATTCCCACCTAACCTCTGTCACAGTGGCTAGCTGAGGTTAAAGGAGGAAAAGGGTTATCGTTCTCCATTTCAACTTTATCTCTTCAACCATATTGTGCCTCCAATCCAATCCCCTGCCTTTTCAAGTCTGTGGCCTCACTTTTTCTTCCTTTTTATGACAGCGAGAAAGAGATATCACCCTCTGTTCTCCACCTGGGGGAACTCTGAAGAGGAGTCATCTCATTTTCAGGAGGTGATTCTGCTTCTGCCTTACTTAGGCTCAGTGATACAAAACCTGGCAGCAGACAATAAATTAAAGAAGAAGAAAATGTAAACATAATTAAACCTGTCCTGTGGGCAGCAAAGCCTCGTGCACATAAGCTTTCATGGACATTAACACAGTAGGAATTCTTGATTCACACACAAATTGATCATTTTCTGCACAAAATGTTTGCCATTAAAGGGTACCTGGGGGAGAGAGCTGTCGCTGAATGTCCACCCAGAGCTCATGTCCAACTAGAGGCAGAAACTTGGAAACCACAACTGCTTTCAAAGGAAGAAGAGGAGGTGGGAGAAAATAAAAGCGGAAGACAGCGTTGCTGTTAATAATTAATTCAGCAGAGTTTTGGTCCTGTGAGACCAGAGGAAAATATATTGATGTTTGAAAAATGCTAATTAAAGAAAGGGGCACACTTTGGTTCGGAAAGCATCCGTCTGCACAGGCAGTTTGAAATCTCACTGCTGCCTGGGCTAATGGTGCTAGTAATGCCTTTGGGGGAACACGGCATGAAACACAGAGGCGGGTGCTAATGAGTCTTGCGGACCTCTCCAGCACGCAGGATGAATGAGAGCAATGGAGAGAAGATGCTGAAAGGGAAGAAAGAGCCACACTTGGCGGAAGACGTATTCTTTTTAAATTTCATGGCAAATGAGGGGATGCTTCGGTGAGTAAAACTGGATTCACACACACCCCACAGACTCTCCACTGGCAGCCAGTATTAAGTCACACTGCAAATAGGATCAACATATTACACAGAATGAGCAACACATTTATGCTCCTGGTTTCACACGACACAAGACAGGCAGAAAAAGCTATGTGAAAAAACACAATTACACAGAAACAACCTCACCCGTGCACACACTTTTATTTCTGCCACTGTTTTGCAGGGAAATTATACACAATTATACAGCATGCTTTGCACATTCTACCAGAAATCCCTATACTTAGACAAGAAAGTCAAAAGCAACAGTGTGGAAACAAGAATCTACAACTATGCTAGTATGTATTTAGGCACAGTGGTGCTTTGAGCTAACACTGATATGGCAACACACTTCCACTGACAAAGCTAGAGATTCTCATTTAAGAAAACACACATACTGTGATAATGCTAACATGTTCTTTCAAGCTATTGTGTTTACCATCATATTTTATAATGATTCATCGTTGGAAAACCACAAATGTTGAGTTAAATGTAAAGGCATTTGTCTGTGAATCATCAGATTCATCCTCTGGGTATCCATGGTGGCCTGAAATAAAGTTTATGGCAATCCATCCAAAAACTGTTAAATGTCTAGTGATCATCAAAGTTAGTAGAATTGATCCCCTGGGAACCATGAATGTTAGTACAAAATTGCATATTAATTCATCTAAGATTTCAAAGAAATTCTCTAAGAACAAAAAATGTCAACCTCTTGGTGGCAGCAGAGTAAACATTCGAAGAGCGTTAGATGTATTAGTATTCTGCCTCAGGACACTGCGGTTTGTAAAATTAAATTAATCAATTATTAATAAATTAATTATTAGCTGTGTGTCTAGACCATATCACAGTCAGCTTACACATACACTTTAATTTTTCCTTGTAAATGCAAGTGCTGGGTCAAATTGCACACTATGGTTTGTGTATTAATAAAACATTCCTACACTTTTGCATTTCAATCAGCAATAGGAGAGATCTAATAAAAAACAGTCATTTGGAATTCATTTCCAGCCATGTACGATTCCTTGACATTAGCCTCCAGCAAATAAAGTTTAGTGAACAAACAGAAATGAATGGCATATCTCTGTACAGTGCTGTGAAAAAGTATTTGACACCTTCCTGATTAATTATTATTGTTTATTTTGTTGAATATTTGTCCCACTTAAATGAGTCACGTCATCAAAAAAATAAATACAAAGTATTTACAAAATGCAAATACAAAATGCAGATTTTAAATGATGATTTTGTTTATTAAGGGAAAAAAGCTGTGTAAAGCTGAGTTCAACTTCACTTGCCACACCCAGACCTAATTCCTGCCAGACCTGTTAAATCAAGAAATCAGTTAAATAGAAGCTATCTGACAAAATGAAGCACACTAAAAGCAACACATCATGCTACAATCTAAAGAAATTCAAGAACAGATGAGAAACTGAGTAATTGCCATGATCAGTTTGGAAAGGGCTCTTAAGACATTTCTAAAGCTTTGGGACTCCGGTGAACCACAGTGAGAGCCATTATTCACAAATGGAGAAAACTTGGAACAGCGGTGAACCTTCACAAGAATGGCCGGCTTAACAAAAAAATAGTTCATGATTCAACAATAAGAAGGAGACTGGGCAAAAATGGCATCAATAGTAGAGTTCCAAGACAAAAGTCATTGCTAAACAAAAAGAACACAAACGTTTGCCAAAAAACATCTTGATTATCCCCAAGATTTTTGCAAATATTCTGTGGACTGATGAGACAAAAGTCAAACTTTTGGAAGGTGTGCGTCCCTTTACATATGGCAAAAAACTAACATGGTGGTGGTAGTGTGATGTCTGGGAATAATTTGCAGTTTCACGACCTGGATAACCTCAGGCTCAAGTTCATTTAGGTTATGCAGCAGGACAATGATCCTAAACACACCAGGAAGTCCAACTCTTAATGGTCCCCCCCAAAAAAACAATTACTGTTTTGGAGTGACCTAGTCAAAGTCTGGACTTAAATCCAATACCTTAAACAGGCTATTCAGAGACTATTCATGCTTGAAAACCCTAAATTAAAACAATTCTGCAAGGAAGAGTGGGCCAAAATTCCTCCACATGGATGTGAAAGACACATTGCCAGTTATTGCAAAATACTTAAAGGTGTTGCCGCCAAGGGTGGCACAATCAGTTATTGGGTCTAGAGGACAATTACTTTTTCACATAGGGCCAGGTAGGTTTGGACAGCTTTTTTTCTTTTTTCTTTCTTTTTTCTATTTTGTTTTTATAAAAAATTATTATACATTTTAATTTTAAAAAGTGTGTTTTGTATTTACTAGGTTTGTCTTTGTTTAATAATAAAATATGTTTGATGATCTGAGTCATTTAAGTGTGACAAATATGCAAAAAATAAAAAAACAGGAAGGTGGCAAATACATTCTCACAGCACTGTATGTGGACACAGATAAGCCATGTAGGTTTATGTGTCATATACATGTGATATATTAACAGCACAGTGTCAGATTTCTTCTTCTATGTGAAACTGATTATTTTACTGTAGATACTACTCTTACTTACTATTTATCCAGATGATTTTTATATGTTTGTTTTGACTGTACACTGGTGACTCATCCTTAATATTAAATTACTGTTATTCTAACACAAATAGTGAATATGGTCTGATAAAGTAACCTTTCACATGAACTAAATACAACTTAGATTGTGATTTACATTGATGATTCTTGGTTTTAATGGTTTTTATCTGTTTCCTACTGGAATAATCTTTATTGCATGCTACTTCATTAGACATCCTGCCCAGCTAGTTAAAACACAATGGTCGCACGTCTAATACGGAATTCAATTTCTGGCCCCTAAGAGATAACAATCGGAGGATGGAGGAGAAATATGGCATTTGTAGTGGCAGATCATCAGAAAGACAAGCTCCAATCTTTCTCTCTCCTTCTCCCTCTCTCCACGAGGAGCAGATAGACCTGATATATTGCACACGCAAGGTCTCACCAAGTTCCTTTTCAAATTATGCGATGCACGCAGATAAAAAAGATAAAGGTAAGTGTATCACAGTAGATATCTCATAAGTAGCAGATGACTCGCATAACTTGTGACAAAGATTAGACTTTGATTAAACACAGAGATTGCTTTATTGATCTCAGTGCTCCCATCAGATTTGATAAGATCGCTGATTCAAAGTGTCCCATTAAACAACATAACCTTGGTAATGTGAACAACCACACTGATGGTTCAATACTGTATGTAGCCACTCAGGCACACTCCATTTAACTCAGGGGTATTACCGCTGGTGCAGTAGATTTCCTCCAGTATTTCAATATTTACTTCAGCATTGCAATTTAATTGAGTATTTCCATTTTCAGTCCACACTTCTACTTCACTACATTTTAGAAAAAGACAGCATACTTACTGGCACCTGCCAATTATATACATATACACAGGGGCAGCATGTAGCTCAGCTGGTAAAGCAGTTGTCTGTCACCCCCAGGGTTAGTGGTTTGATTCCCAGTTTCTCCTTGGACAAAACACCAAACCTCCTGTAGTAGTGCCATCCTCTATGTGCAGCTGTCCAAACAACAAGTTTTGGATAGAGCTTAGGAGAGTGGCAGACAGGCATTTGCTGCTAGCTCTTAACATAAGCTAATAGTAGAAAAATAGAGGCATGGTGGCAGACATCTTGTGGTTTTATTTTTAGATAATCTTTAAGAGGAGGCATAGCTAACAGAGAAAACAGCCAATAAATACCAAGTGCCAGCTGATTACTCAGGTAGATAAAGCTGGCTGACTTGGTCACAGGTCTTCACAGCTTAAGACAAAAACAAATTCACACACTCTTCAAAAATAAATAATCATAATTAGGCAGACTTAATAATTAAGTCTTAAAATTAAACTTCTGACTGACATTGTAAAGCTTCCTGATAAACTGCACCTGTAAACTGGGGTCAAGCCCAACAACATTACTACTAATTACTAGTATTACTACAACATTCACTATCAGTAGTTATACTTAGACAGTGGTTAAAAACATCCAATGGTTTTCAGGCTTGAATGTAGACAGTGGTTATGACTTTTCATTCAGTGTGGGATGTTGGTGATGGCTTGAAATAGGTATGTGCACAGTAGCTAGCACAAAACTGTTGGTAACTTAGACACTTTGTTGCTACTTCTGGGTACAAAGAGGTGACGTTTAGCCCGTAATCCTTAAATATTTTTTTTAGTCATAAAAAGTGAAATCAGTCCATGGAATAAGAACATTTCAACCTGTTTTCAATGCAAATTGCCATGTTTTTGCAATCAGTCAGGTCCATATGTGCCCTGCTGTGCTGAGCCATATTATTTAATGTTTAAATGTAAGCTTTCCCAATAAACTTTTAAAAAGTATAAAAGGCCTATTTAATGTGCTGTGAAATAAGGTTTTTAGGATTGTAAAGGATTCTACTTTTACTACCAGCAGTAGTTCTAGTTATATAAGATTATGAATGAAGTCCTGAAGTGTCTACTGACTACTTCACTCATGGAAATAGTTTGAAAGTTTCTTCCACTCCTGCAAGGAAACCCGAGAGCATACCCATCATAGATACAGCTTGCATCAAACAGGTAAGGTGAGTGGTTAATGTTCCCTGGTGCTCACCTAACTGTTGATGCCCAAGGTCATTAGCATTCACGGCATGGCTTCACCTCGCCATTGGTCCCAGTTCATCAGTTAAACACCAAGCTTCTAACCCTGACTTTGTTTGGAGGGAGTGTCCCTGTCTGATAAGGGCCCCCTGATATGGCTGACATCATTAATCATCAGCACTGTGGGAGGACACAGTGGGCAGGTTGAGAGCAGCAAGTATCTCCCTGCGGAGCCCTTTTAACGGTGCCGTGCTCCTAATTAATAGAGCTGGCACTCTGTATTCACAGATATAAATCAAAATACTTACAAAGGGAGAGGTAAATAATGGTTTAGGATTACTGTTCTCTGCCAGAAACATATACAAAACAAGAGAGGCGGAATAAAACTGAGAGGGAGGCTGTGCGCTAATACTATATGTGAGAGATAAAGATAGACGATGAGAAAGACACACGGAGAGGGAGGAGAGCCTCAGTGGACCGAAAAGTGATATTCCCAAGTACGTCTGAAAGGTGTAACCGCAAATGTCAGCACCATCGATAACTCCACCTTGTTGGTGACCATTTTTTGTCCTCACATAAAGGGCTCAGGAAGGCAGTAAAAACTGTTGAAGTGGGGATAGATGAAACATGGGGTTCAAAGCTGTAATTTTCCTGCTTGCGCGCCTCGCTAGACCCAACTTTTAATTGCTTGTTACAGATGATGGATATGAAAATGGGGCTTGATGTATCTATGTACTGCTTTTGTCACACATTTTCAAGTAGATTGTCAGACTCTGGAGGGAACTGAAGCAAAATGTACAATGACAAAAAATACTGGTTGATCTGTATTACTCTTCTTCCTTTGCATTAGTGTAGTCCCATAGTGTGCATACAGGTGAGAGTGTAAAAATCATGCACTGTAATGCCACTAAGCAATTACATAAAAAAGCACAGACAAGAAAATGTGTGTGAATGTATTACAAAATGCAGGAAATTCAGTTTCTCCCTTTAATGTCTTTGCTCTAGAGAATTAAAGCTTCCAAACTTGTGTCCCTGCTACATTCATAACAGCTGCTGTCTCTGCTTAAATTAAGTGTGCTTAGTCATTACCCACACCTGAAGAAAAATAAATAGATATGAAAAGCTTGTTTCTAGGTACACACAGAAATTCCCAGTAATTTTTTCTGTCCTCTTCAGTAAGGTACCTCAGGAATCTTGTTCCAATCTGAATATTTTTGGAAACCGCACCAGAATTATATATAAAAAAATCAGTCAACATCACTTAATCACATTAGGTATTTGCAATTGTACACTCACAATACTCAAAATGTGGCAACAATTTAGCAAAATCATTGCTATTTTTCTGAAGTTAGAGTAGCCAAAAGACTGGCCAGGATCACTATAGTCAGAACAATTGGATGCCAGGGAAAATAGCTTAGTTACTGTAATTGTGGCCAATCACACCATGTTTGTGGTTAAAATGAAGTGATATATCAACACAGTATAGCTGGGTTCCCAGGCACTCCCAGAGGTCAAGAATAAAATGGAGGTGGATTCAAAGTGAGTCAATCGGTTTTATTTTTTTCTTTACTGCTTTATTCTACTTTGCATTTATCCAGCTTCTATCTCCCCCTAGGGAACAGGTTTTAATGTGCAACTTGTAACTATGGTGATTTTTAATTTATTTTTGTGAGATTAGGGTGGATTCATTTTTTACAGGCTAAATTTCAAGCAGTTTTTCTTTTTCTTTAGTCTGATAATATGCTCCTTTTTAATTGTTTCTATAGTGCCACATTGGTGCAATATTTGAACCAAGCACCCAGATATGTTATAAAAGAGACTGTATACACTGTAATGTATGGAAGTGAGCTAAAAAATAAATATTCCAAACCCAGATCAGGAGATGAGTGCTGCACAATTAATACAAAAAACAATGGAGGCAAAACATAACATGTATTTCATGTATTTCATTCATTCATTCATCTTCTATACCGCTTAGTCCCCGCAGGGGTCACGGGAGTGCTGGAGCCTATCCCAGCCAGCTTACGGGCGAGAGGCGGGGTACACCCTGGACAGGTCGCCAGTCTATCGCAGGGCTCATGTATTTCATGTTAACATGAAATGATACAACAAACAACTAATGCTACAACATGGCACACAAGTAAATTATTACTTCAATTCAACCTGAAAGAACTAAATATCCTGATAAATTTCAACTTTTTAAATCCTGCTGCCACCAGGTCTTAGCAGATTTTATTTTGTGTTATTTTGTGTTTTAAAGAAAATACTTATCACCCATCTGCTGCAACTAGAATGAATCAGATGTGCGTACAGTCAGACTCTAAATATTTACAAGGTTCTTCTTTTTAAAAATGTTAAGTAGTAACTGTGGAAAATTTTGAAAATATAATTAGGATATGAAATACAATAAATGAAAAGACAGTAACCCCTGCATCTATTACACACAGTTATATGCAAGCTATAACACAAAGGTGCCCTATTATGCAAAATCTACTTTTTTAGTATTTATTATATATTTAAATGGCTCTTGGGTATCACTAGACATACACCAAGTGGGTTAGCATTGGACACCCATCAGCTCCAATGCATGAACATTTTTATTTTTCATTTTATTTTTATTCAGATTGACATACACATTTTAGTATTACACAAAGATAACCTGAATGCAAAATGTAGTTTTTTAATGATTATTTTATTTATTAAGAGAAAAAAGCCAAACCTGCCTGGCCCTGGGTGAAAGAGTAATTGTAAATCCCCTGCTAAATCATAAATGAACTGTGATTAATCACATTGTTTGGAAATCTGAGTTCAAAGTCATTTGTTTCAGCCAGAATTAGGAAATCACTTAAATAGAAGCTGTCTGACAAAGTATGTTTAAAGATCTTAAAGAGTAACATCATGCCACAATCTAAAGTTGCAAGAACAGAAGCAAAGTAATTAATATATATCAGTCTGGAAAGGGTTCAACAATGACTTATCCAAGAGGTCATGAAAGAACCCAGAACTTAAGAACTGCAGGCCTCAACTGCATCATTTCAAGTCCATGGGAGATCTCCAGAAAGAACACAAAGCTAGTCTCACATTTGCCAAAAAACATCTTGATTATCCCCAAAACGTTTGGGCCAATATTCCTGGACTGATGAGACAAAGGCTGAACTTTTTGGAGGATGAGCGTCCCATTACACCTGGCATAAAAATAACAGCATCTCATAAAGAATCATATCAGTCAAACATGGTGGTGGTGGTGTGGTGGTCTGGAGTTTATTTGCAGCTTCAGGACCTGGACGAATTGCTGTGATTGATGAAACTATAAATTCTGCGCCTACCAGAAAATCCTAAAGGAGAAGGTCTGTCCATCAGTTCATGACCTCAAGCTCAAGTGTACTTGGGTTAGGTACCAGGACAATGATCTAAAACACACCAGCAAGTCCACCTCTGAATGGTTGCAAAAACAAAATTACAGTTTTGGGGTGGCCTAGTCGAAGTCCAGATGTAAATCTGACCTTAAACAGGCTGTTAATGCTTAAAAATCATCCACAGTGGCTGAATTAAAACAATTTGGCAAGATTTTCTTTACATCCACAGTGACATTAAAGGCTTATTGCCAGCTATCTCAAGTGCTTGACTGCAGTCATTGCTACCAAGGGTGGCACAACCAGTTATTAGGTTTACTTCTTTACATAGGGCCATGTAGGTCTCAACATCTCTTTTCCCTTAATAAATGAAATCATTATTTAAAAACTGCCTATTTGTATTTTCTCATGTTTGTGTAATATTAAAATTAGTTTGATGATCAAAAGAAGGAATAATCAGGAAATTGGAAAATACTTTTTACAACACTGTATTTGATATTCAAATTTTTTATTTTGTAGCCCAATCATACATACGCCTTGCCCTCTGTCCCCTTCAGTAATGCGATTTTATTTTTCTGCCCTAATTAGCTACCTGTGAAGGTTGTCACCTTCGCTGACCCCTATCTTATGACAAATCTGCACTTATGAGGGTTAGTGAAGGGTGGAAAAGGCGAATAAAATGGTCAACTTCTCTGTGTGTATCTTCTCTGTGTGTATGAGATTAAAGGAGACAGTGATAAAACGATTCCGTTCTGTTGGTAAGCATGCACAGAGAAAACAGGCAGCGGGGTGCTTGACACCCGAAACCCCTGCGCTAGGTCTCTCTGTAGGAGGGCCCTGACTCGAGTGTGAGTAATTACAAGTGTGAGTATTTTGGTGCCCTGCACTGTACCATCCAAGAGTCCCCTTCATAACGTTCTCTGCAGACAAAGTCACGCACATGCTCAGACACACGCATTCATAATGGTTTAGTCGGTCTTACAGTTGTACTAATTATAGGAATAAAGAATCAATTGTCGTCTGCTCTGAATCCAAGTTGGTTGGTGTCATATTTCGACAAACAGGATGGGTTTTTGTGGGCTTAATGGAAGTTTTTACATCATCAATCTTTTGTAATCCTCAACAAACATCTATTTCTGACTCCTGCAAGTAAGAACAGGATGTGGTGTAAGCCTGGCTTTCCATATTGGGTGATCAAATTTTTATAAACAAACGAATTGAGATTGCAGCCTATCCGTTTACAGTATAACACATCCCCAGATAAAGTGCACATCTTGATTACATTTAAACAACTGAGGTGAGATTTCCCCCCCTAATCCATAATGAGATTTCTGGCGGTTTTACAATTGATACTCCATGATGAGATTTAATGAGATGCTTTGGAAAAGATGACTGCAAATCAGCACTTTTGTTTGGATTACAGGCAGCATGAAGGAAGAAGAAGGGGAAAAAAGAATCTTTTGCCAAGAGAAGGGAAAGCACTATTGATCCATATGCATTGTCTCGTTAATTTTGCTAGAGGTGTGGATTCCTTGCAATCAATATCAAGCGACTGCATCTTTATTCTTCTGTGTAACCTATTACTGTTGGTGAAATGCAAGACCCGCACCACAATTAGAGCTGTGGAGTAGGCAAGGCCAGTCAATAGCATAGATGTATGATTTGTGCAGCAGGAAGCAGTAACTAGTTAACGCTATGAGGTGTATTCTTTTAAGGCAAGATGCTAATCTACTGTAAGTAAGTGTCTCTAGGTAATTGTCTCCACCTTAGTCAATGGCCACCATAGGTCCCTGAGGTCTGGCTTTAATAAGAAGATTGGGGCTCCCGGGTTTCACGGTAGGGCTTCATGCTCCAGGGTAATTTGCAAGTAATAATCTCCTGACTTCTGTGTTTTCTTTCCAACATAATAATAGAGAGTATACAAACTATTAAAAAAGCATGAGCATTAAGATAAACACACAACAGATCTATACATGTTTAAAACACAATACAAATATACAGTTGATACAATGGAAAAAAATAGAAAGTGATACTGATACAGCCCAGGCAATACAACAATGCTAACATTACTCTTTTAGATTACGAAATCAAACAAAACCACTACCTTAAAAACTACCTTAACTTTGGCATGAAAATAACTAAAAAAAGTGTTTTAATTGCTTCCAAAAGAGCAATAACTCCTAAGTGTGGGTAATGATAACTATGTAGCATAGGAGTTAGTAACTAATTACCTTGAGCTGTTTTCAGATATGCACTGGAACCCTGAACATATCTAGGCATTACCTGGGTGAACTGTATGTCAGAGTCAGACAGTCTGGACATTACCTGGACTGTATCCTAGAGCCTCCTAGTACAAAGTCTGAGTAATATTGGAATGTGATCTCCACTGAGCAATGTCGTGCCTCCCTTACACTCCATCCCTACCCCTCACTGAAATCAAGTGGTTTCTCCCCATGTAAGAACACGTCTGACTTGCTGTGTGCTACATGTGTAAAAGCACAGCTCTGCACAGTGTCTGGACCTGATTCACCAAACATTTCACTAATATTGCTGTGGCTGACTATGACAGTGGCGTCATCGTGGTTTTCTATGGGACAATGTAAATGTTTTAATGTAAATGTTGCTGAGCTCAGTGCCAATGACTCACCCAGTCATATCAGCAGTACACTGGCTGTTAGCATATTAGGCTGTCCTTTTCTGACAGTCCCTGCCATGGTTTACAAGTAAATGGAATGACTATAAATCACTGCTAAATCACGCAGCAGAACTAAGATTATGTTTAGAATAATGACATAGCTATAAATCTTCCATGCTGCTGACTGGACTAGACAAAAACACAAGTTTATTCTGGGTTTTATAATATAATTTCCAATTCAGATTAGCCTGACATTGATGGATTGTATCATCATTCTCTCAAAATGCAAACTGACTTTTTTTTTTTGTTGACAGGCTGACACTTTGACATTAGTTTATTGTGTGGGTGGGTTGCTCTGTCAGTAGTTTAGGTGAATAAAAATCAAATCAAATAGTCAAATTTTTAAGTTTTCATTAACTTTAAGAAAAAGTTTTGAGGGTAAAATTCCCCGCATGTCATTTCAATATGTCACCACATAATATTATTTGTAGAAACATCTTATAGATATTAGGGAATTATGTATCTAACAGCCTCCTGGCTTTCTCTTTCAGGGAGCAGAGGCACTTAACTAGAGAACAGTGACAGCTGTTGGTCATTTGTATATGAATTTCACCGCCACGTTTGAGAAGTTGCGGCTCTCAGGTATTCACTGCAGCATGAAAAGCAATAAATAGCAGAGCTATCTCACTGTTAAAGTCCACTTACCTCCTGAGGGCTGAGTCCTCTATATGTAAATGAGAGTGGCTTGGAACAAGCACACACACACACACATATATATATATATATATATTCTCCCTCTCACACGCACTAACACACACAACTGGCAAGTGATTCTAACAGTGCTCTGCCTGAGATGAAAACAAAATACTCAATGAAGTCCTTTTCTCCAGCAGGTTGGACGCGAGGTGACTGCATCCTCCTCCAAGTGTGATGCCTCTGTTTTCCTCTTGTTTTCCTTTTCTTTTCCTCCACTTCACACTGGCTCAGAAACAATTGAATTAGGCAGCGTTTGCCAAGCTGTTAAAATCCAGCAAATCACTAGTTGGGTTGGAGGTACAGGCCTTCTTTGCTACGAGTTCGGTGTTTAAAATAGTCCTTCCAGCTCTCAATCACAATATTCAGACCAAAGATGACCAGAGAATTTTTTGCACATTATCCCTGAAAATATCTAAAGGTAATACCAGTTAATCACATACATCAGTCAAACGTAGTATGACCTAGTATGTCCACCCCTCATTCCAGTGGCGTCTTCTTGACGGGGGGTCAGACAGGGATCAGTGAAGAAAAACAAACTTCAAATATGGTGTGAGTATTTAATTAACCATGACAACATAGTTAGGCTTAACGAGCATTTCTCCCCCACTTAAGTCTGCCAAACATTCTCTGTAGCTTCTCACAGTTGCTCAGGGCAACTCGGCATCTTCGCCAGTTAGCCACAAAAATCAGTGGGACTCCTCCCAGAGCTTTGTAAATGTACATGAGGATGCAACAGCTATGCCAATATCCTCCTGGTAAACTGTGAATGGAGATTTAAAGAAGAATATTTCATGCTAGCTTTTTTAATTGTTAGCCAGTGTTTCTTTAATGGCCGATAGAGCTGCCCAGCATGTGTTGAACTTCCATTTCCTTCTGATTCTAACTGAAGCTGATTGCAAGCTCCAAAAAATCTTTATGTCTAGACAAATAAGGATGTCTAGTAATGATTGGTAGATTGGTACTATAGATTTCAGGAGTTATCTGTTCAAAACACAGTCAGCAGTCTTTACAGCTCTGCTAACCCAAAGAACACTGTTTATTAGTGGTGTGATGCTTAGATTAAAGGTCCTCATATCTTCCTATATGAGGTCAATATAACATCACATTTGTCAGAATCCTCCATTTACAATCCCGCTGCCACCTTACTTGACCAACGACTATTCCCTCTGTACCTCAACCTACTTCCTCCCCCCTTACCTCTATAACCTCATGACGTGCAAGTACACTGTCCAAATGCTTCTGTCAACCATTCACTGCCTCCATCTCTCCACCAACACAAGTGAGAACAAAAAAGTAGCATTTCTACTTTTGCCATTCCAAAAGATCCAAACCATTATGCAGTACAAACATAGAGGCATTTGTGGCTGAAATTGCTGTCATAAAGGTGAGACACACTTTAAAGTGTTTCAAGGGTAACTGTTTGGCACTGACAATGCATGCTGTGTCACAAGGAACACAAACTGCAAATCAAGAATCAAGAGCATGAATTCATTTTCACAGGTCCCTCGCTGAAGGATCCACTTAGACATTCCTCCTTGTTTTTCTAAAGCAGACGTAATTAAATACCTTCAAATACTTGTGTGTTATTACCTTATTTCCCTTCCCCTGATGTTAACATTGATTTATATAGGGAAGCAGTCAGGCCAAGGCTCTTTTCACAAAAATACTGTACATTCACTGCAGGGTATGACTTATAAAAGAAATATTAAGCACACTGAGATTGAGGTCAACTATCACCACAGACAAAACAGGGCTTCATCTTTTTAGTCTTGAAGAAAAGGTACAAAAAATAGCTTCATATAAGTGTAATATCCAATATGACAGGCTTTAGTATGGGTGAGCAATTTTAGAGCAAGCCAACCAGCCCTGTCCATCTATCTCTGTGCAGCACAGCCCTGCATGCAATCGTAACCCATGCCCAGCTCGATCATAAATGAAAGTGACTTTGAGAGCAAACAAACAAACAGAGCTTAAGTTAATCAGTTAGGCAGAAAGAAGCATGTGGCAGGCAGGCAGGTGATGGATGGTGGCGCTTAGGAGCTGTGACTTTTGGGTAAGTGACAATGACACACATAAAGGCCACCATTACCCATTTTAAGATGCGGTTAAAATCCTTATCGACCTGCCCGCCTCACTTGCCAATATGCCAGAGCATCACACCAGCTGAAGCGAGATGCTAGGCAAGGAGTGATTTGCATTGACGAGAACCACCCTGCCCCCCCTCTATAACAAACACACAGCATACGCAGGCAAGTTTCCTTTCCTTATTTGAACAGGAGAAAAGCACCATAGTAGCAACCCTTTGATGGATTCCAAATGCTGCACTTCAGAGTAATTTGTGCTGCGCAGGCAAATTAAACCCTGGCATCAATTTTGGTAGAGGACACCCTCTTCTACGTCTCCTAAAGCTGCTACAAATACTAACCTGTGCTGAATAATTGCATGAAATTGCAGCTTCTTCCACAGTTATAAAAAGTTTCAACATTACAAGATGCATCACTTCATCTGACAATATGTTGCATCTTTTCCATGTTAAAAGTATATCTGTTCACAAACTTTCATCCATCAAGCACTTGACACTTGGGGTTGACAGAAACACCCCTGGAGTAGTACAAGAGTGTATGAAAATATGAAAGAGTGTTATCGGGTACAAAATAATTTTTTAAAGACAGTTGAAAGAAAGAAACTATAGAGACAAATCGCTTTAACTGGAATCTGGGCTGTGTTTTTTTCTATTTTGCTTCTTTATTGACTGCTCGAAGTTTTTGACCCAATACTGCTTGAGTAAACTAGCTGGCTGTTTACTCAACCATCATGCAGTCTTTGGATTTACTCTGACAGCAGCTGGTTTTGATCTGCTGCCTTGGTGAGAGTTGTATGAACAGTATGAGCAGCTCAATGGTAAAAACATGACAGGAACCAGGGGTTAGAAAAACACATATGTACCTGTGAAAGCAGATGTTTTTTATTAGTGTTTTGGATGTTATTTTTTGTTTTAGGGTTTAAAGCTGCAATATGTAACTTTTTCTAGTATTTTTAGCAGAAATGTGGTTAAGTTCTGTCAAAAGTTTCTCTAACCGAGACTGTCTGACCAACCTGGCAGCATGTTGGATATATTTATTTAGAAATAGTACAGAGAGGAGCCTACAGCAACACCATGGATAAGAGACACTATCGTTTAAAGCTGTTACCAGTGGTAAGAAATTTTTTTTTTTTATATTTGATCATGAAAACATAGTTAAAAACATAGTTTAAAAACACACACACACACACACACACACACACACACACAGCATTGGTTACACATTGTAATCCCAACTCCTATGAGTGTTAAGCACAGCAGTACTCTTCCATTGGAATCAGCTTTATTTAATTGATGTAATTGTTTATTTTGTGTAGAAGTTCCTTCTCTGTGTAGCAATTAATGAACTTAGACCCAGAAAAATATAGCATATAGTATAGAAATATGCACTGGTTGGGGTTTATGTGGATGACATGAAGGTGGGGTAGACAACTAGATTGATTAATATCCAGTAGAAGGTGGTGTTACATACTGCTTGTATTAAAAATGCAGCTGACACACTTTCAGTATACAAACCATGGAGAAGAGAGCTGCAGGCCTGGGTGGAGAGGAATGGATTGATTTAATGCTAATGCTGGCTTAATTCCCAAAAGTTGTATATTGTAGCTTTAAAGTAAGACATACAAAGCCTTTAGTAGTTTCTTTAAACCAACACTGTCGAACTTGATGCTGTTGATAACATGAATGTACAAGTCTAGTTTGTTTGTCCTTCATAGAGTTTCTGTAGCAATCTAAAATGTTTTGGCATGTTTAGCTTTAATTAATCTCCAGATTCAAGGAAAGTAGAAAATGACAAAAAAATGTATCTAATTATTATTCAGTTTATTCAGTTAATCTTCACAGCCACACTCATGTGTGTCATTTTAATGCAGAACTACTTTTCAGATTTTTTTGTTGGCACAGTCAGTGGAATTTGTGGAAGTTTTGGTGGTGCTGTATTGAACAGCATTGACTCTCCCCACCATTATCACTCCTTGAATTTATTGTGTCCACAAAGTCACCCACAAACAACTGTGTGCCCTGCCCCTATCTGACAAGGAGACCTGCCTGCCCATAGTAAATCGCTTCTGTGTGACTGGGACCAATTCCAAAGGCCCTCGGTCAAGACTGTGGTGGAGATGAAATGGATAAAGACTATGAATAGAGATCCTATTTCCCCCAAGCAAGAGCATGACACACAGAGAGACATTGCAAGGAGAAAATCCATAAATGCAAATGGTGTTTTGGATGCACTATGGTGGCTGCAGGACACAGGGAACTTCATATTATATCTCAACGAGCTCATTGGTTCATGAATAGCAAAGTGGGTGCTGCATTGATTTCTGGCAAATGCCTTGATGTTGATTTGCTTGTTTAAGGGCTTTTTTTCATTTGTTGTTGTTGTATCTTTTTGCTGATGAAAATATTACTATTCTTCACAACACATACATTCACATGCTGTAGGTAGAAAGGCAGTCATTTGCAATATAATTATCAAACATGCTTTAAAGTTTATGTTTAAAATCTATAAGAAGATTGTCAAAATGAGTAATTTTGCTCCACCCTCCAGTCTTTTGTGTTATTATATTTAATTACACAGTAAATGAGATTTCAGTTTAATTGTGATTTATAATTAATTTGCTAAATATTCTTGAAAAAAACCTGTTTTCACATTGTCTTTGCAGGTTATTGTGTGTACAGTGAGGGGCAGAAACATTGAATTGTTCCATTAAAAAATACAATTAAAAGTAATAAAAAAATAAATAAAATTTATTATTAAAAAGTAATT
>OMLM01005402.1:118392-128415 GCA_900302695.1 Helostoma temminkii | reverse complement strand
ATTATTATTTTTTTTTTTTTGTATATTAGTCACTAAATGATTCAGATGATCAAACTCGTGTTAACTAATATAAATAAATACTAAATGCAGTTTTTAAATGATGATTTAATTTTTATAAAGGTAAAAAGCTGTCCAAACCTGCCTGGTCATATGTAAAAAGTAATTGTCCCCTAAACCTAATAACTGAGCCGCCATGGGAAGCAACAACTGCAATAATAGATGGGTAATGGATGTGAAGGAACGAATTGATGGCCGGACATTCTCCATCAGGGTTTTCTGATACAGCACAGAATTCATGGTTCTATCAATTATGGCATGTCGCCCAGGCCGTGAAGCTGTAAAGCAGCCCCAGACCATCACACATCCACCACCATGTTTGGTTGTTGATATGATGTTGTTTTTATTAAAGTCTTATCTTATTAAAGATCATCAAGATGTTTTTTGGCAAACGTGAGACGAGCCTTTGTGTTGTTTTTGGTCAGCAGTGGCTTTCATATTGGAACTCTATGGATGCTGTTTTTGTCCAGTCTCTTTCTTATTATTGAATCATGAACTGACCTTAACTGAGGCAAGTGAGGCCTGCAGTTCTGTGGATGTGGTACTTGGTTCTTTTATCACCTCCTGAGTGAGTCGTTGTGCTCTTGGAGTAATTTTGGTAGGCCAACCACTGCTGGGATCACCACTGTTTCAAGTTCTCACCATGGTTTGCTGGAGTCCCAAAGACTTTTGGCTGTGGAACCTTTTCCAGGCTCAAACACGTCAATTACTTTGCTTCTCATCTTTTATTGAAATTCTTTAGATCTAGATTTAGATTTGAAATCCTTTATCATTGTCAGACAGCTTCCATTTAAGTGATTTCTTGATTCAACATGTCTGGCAGCGATCATGCCTGGGTGTGGCAAGTGGGATTAAACTCAGCTTTTCAAAAAATTCACAGCTAGTTTGCATGGGGGGAAGGGCAATAACTTTTCCCACGTAGGGCCAGGCAGGTTTGGACAGTTTTTTTCCGTTTAATAAATGAAATCATTTAAAAAATGCATTTTGTATTTACTCAGGTTATATTTGTGTAATATTACAATTAGTTTTCAATTAAATGTGGCAAATATGCAAAAAAATAAAACAGCAGAAAGGCGGTAAACACTTTTTCACAGCACTGTAGATCATCCAGGCAGCACAGGGACGTAGATGGAAGACATTATCTGTGTGTGGCTAAGAGCAAGTGCTCCATGCTCATAAATGTGTGAGCGAGCATGTGTCTGCTTTCTGTGGATGATCATGCTTCTAGACGGCAGAGCCAATAATTTACTTGTTACTTGAGCCACAGTTTGGACTGGAAGCACTTACAGGAAACCAAATAAACAGCCAGTATTGGATATACTGGATAATGTTGAGTCAGTTTGTCCTTTACTTTTCTCACTCTGATTTATTCTATAAAGAGTTGTGTTTATTAAAAAGCTATAAGAACCAGTACATGATGACACTGTTTATTTGGATATGAATTCGACAGCTGAGTCGAATCTGACCAAAACAAACTCTTCTAATGAGTAAAGTTTATAGCGGTAGTAACACATGTTTGGCTCAACGTTGGCCTACACATTAATATCTACCAATGACAGGTATGCTGTAAACATAAAAAATAACATGACTTTCATATTAAAGGGAAGCAGGATTTCCCAGATTCCACACTGCTAATGGAGCATGGCATGTTTGGGTAAATAAGAATCCAAAATACTTCCAGAATACTGACTTAAGCATTGAAGCAACGTTTAAAAGCACCAAAATTAATGCGTGGATCATGGAAAATGTATCTCAAATGGTAATCTAAAAAAAAAGGTGGCTCACACACAGTTAATAAAGTGGAATGCTGATTGGCATTGTATTTCCAAAGTGTTTTGGAAAAAAAACAAATATTAAATGACCTCTCATTGTGTAGTGCAGACGAGATGGGTAGGTTAGTTGATTTGTCGATTGACAGATTATTTTACAACCATTCTCATAACTGAGTGAAGTTATGTAGAAAGCAAACATGTTATATTTCTCTGGTTCTAGCTTCTCATATGAGAAAACTTTCATTTGTCTCCATTATTGTAAACTGGAGAATAGAGGTGTAAGGAAACTACTGAAAACATAGAATATAGTAATATTATGATTTGTGATACTGTATCAATCTCAATACATGTCTTCAGCTGTGTTTGATGATTATAGACCTTGGTATGTTTATGTAAATATGTCTTTAAAAACAGCCATTTCCAGCTACAATAGTCATTTACAACATTAACAATGTGTTTCTGATCAATTAGATGTTAGGAAATCTGCTTTTCCTTCAAAATAAACAAAACAAATATTTGTAACTGATAACCAATTAAATAAAAATGTTTTTCGTGCCTTTCTTTGCCCAGTGTCTACTGTGTATCAACTCCATGAGTAACACTGGTTTTCAGTACATTACAGAACCAAGTGTAAAGGATAAAGCTAGTGATTTTCTATATTTTGTCCTGCACAGATTTAGTTTATTCTTCTGTGCCACAAACATGCACTGTTGTCCAAAAACTGTTATGGGCCGCGCCCGTACACATGTCTTCCTGACCATAAATACAGGCACATACGGGTAGTTTATCTTAAAACATTTATAAAGAGCTACACAGATTAGTTACACTGACCACACGTATGGTATGTTACATAAAACAACCTCCTATCTTTGACAAATGTTTCTTGGACTGATGGATTCATAGAGCCAAGCTTGTTTGAGCTGCAGTATTCAAAGCAGGAAGTTCAGCCGACACATCCTGACAGGTAGTGATAGAGGAACACAGTTGGTACTAACGTTATCCCACCATCTGACAGCGAAGCACTGAACAATGATGGGAAAGTGCTAGCGCAGGTGCAGCCCAGAGTCACGCTAGCAGGTGCGTCCTTACATTTGTTTTTATAATATAGTAAATATATATTTTAATAAATATAAAAACAATATATACAAATCACCAGCTTAACCTTTTCATTTTTTGCTTTTAGTCTGTCAGTTTCACCGCTGCACCAATAAGCATCCTGTCAAACCTCATGCTATGCATCATCAGTACTGAGAATATGATACCGAGGGTGTTTTCTTCCTTGACTGTCTAATGACCTGATGTCTCCCGCATTTAAAAGCAGAGCAGAGCTGCATTATCCAGACTGTGGTTGGTTAGTCTGTGATTTTGTTTGCATTATTAAATTTAATGTGGATCTAATTTACTTTATTTGTTTTGAAACGTAATGCTGTGCAAATAAAAAGTGTCATTATTTCCTTGAGTTAAAACTGAACGGTGTGCCATTCACTGCAATTCTGAGTCACAGCTGACCAAACTGGTTTTTGCTTGGCAGCACAGTCCAACAGCAGCCTTAGAAATCACTGGACCACTTCACAGAGACGCTCTTCCTCGGTTAAGCTCGTGACCATGCAGGCATGCAGTTTCAAAGCTGAATTTAAGTAATAACAACTTCACGGTGTAAAGTCACAAACTAACGCCTCATCGCTCTGTCGCTTTTCTAAAAAAAGGCTGGTGCCAAAAAAAGTACAGGCCTAAGTCATTTATGAACTTCTGGGCTTATTGTTACTCCACCTCTTGCAACATTCCTTTCTCTAACTTTCAGGAAACAAAGCAAAAAAAATCCAAACAGCATGTTTAGAGAGACGCCACCCACATGTGCAGGGAGTAACATGCCAACACAAGTGCACCTTTCACCTTCTAAATCTGCTCTTTTACATCCAGAGGGAGGAGCACGCTGGAAGATCTCAACGAAAGCATTCAAGGGATTTCTTTCAAAGTTCACCACCTCAGGGAGGATGAGATTACTCATGGCAACTGGAGGAAGCTGGGATCAGGACATGGTCTTTATATATGCATGTATATATTAATCTATATTAATTTTTCTCTTATGTTCAGTGGGCAGTGTGGGACAGGGAGCTGTAATGGAAATTATGATAATTTCACAATAACTGTTGTGTCGCATGTGGCACGATGGAAAGAGTGAACGAGGAAGAAAGTCTTCATCTGATTGCCTGTATAAAACACTAAACACCAAAGAAATCTAGGTATTTTCCCAGTGTTCTGGCACTTACCAGGAGCAGACATGACGCGGAGCTGGTTGAAACTTTTCTGGGCACGGAGTAAAAATGGTCACACCTCCCGCTCTACTCCCAGGGTCTCTATGAGAAACTGCAGGAATGAAAGGGGGAGGGAGGGGGTTGTAATGAATGCCAGCCGAAACTGAGGGGGGGGTCTCACAGAAAGACACCATAACAAAAAGACGCCAAAGCCAACTTTCATTCTGTCACACAATCACGTTGAGTGACTCCAACTGTGCTATAATCATGTGAGGTTTGCCATCACACCGCGCTGGTTTATACAAGTTTACATTTACAACCACAATATTAAAGTCCACTTTGTATTTTACAGCATGAATCATTAGACAGTGGAAACCGGAGAGCAGTAAAACTTGCCTGTGTCCTGAGTGCTGCATGTCTGAGAGCTAAAAGCCATCAGAGTAGATGTGACATGTTTCTGAAGAAATGGGGGCTGGTTATTGGTTTTTCCACTGGATTCCACTCAGTCACATCCTCTGCTGCTTGAATGTTAATTTTACTTTTACTGCTATTACAATTAGTAGGCAATGCTGACTGTCCGGTTTAGACAAGATAAACATATTAAAATCTATTAAGTTCAATCAATATCTGTGTGTAAATCTGTTTTAGTACTTTTTACTAACTAAACCACCCTGAATTCATCTCTTCTCACAAACAGAAACTGTCTGGTTAAAGCCCTCTGTGCTTTATTTATGTGACAGTAAGACAGAAATCTCACCTCTGTGGCAGCTGATTTCCTCTCCACTCCAACTACAAAGGTGTGAACCGACTCGAAGTGGAAATATATCGATAACTGTAGCGAAAGAGAAGCTTCCTTTAGTTCCGTTTCCCAAGATGTTTGTCGGATCTCGCTGTTGTTACTCCTCCTTCATCATTTTTCTTCAGTCTCCTCCCCTTCGGGCTCATATGACCTCAATTAAGGCTTCCGTGTGTGAGAGCCAGAGCCAAACCTGAACATGAGGATTAAACACAGCTGGAGCAAACGACAAAACTCATAAAGTTTTACTTCTCCGCTTGTTGTTTTCGCACCTACTGCCTCATTGACACATTTATTATTTGCATCATGCAAAAACAAAAACAATTTATCTGTGCGTGCAGAAAGAGGGAGGAGCTGGCAGACAGACAGACTTAACATGTCTGGTCAAACATGGAAACACCACCAGAGGACGCTAATAGCTCAGTGATGGCAGCACCTGACACTGAACCACAATAACTACATGAAACACAGAAAATAGGTGTTATATGCATATAATATACTTAGTATTAGTGTCATAAAGCAGGAAGTACTGTGCAGTAATTTATTTAACATGTTTCATCAGCTGTCATATAAATGTAAACATTAGAATACATAAGAAAATATATGATAAAAAGTATATAAGTCCCTCTGAATTGTAGTACAGTTTACATATATTATAATTTTTTTAAAAATATGTCTTATTATTTCATTATCTGATTTGTATTTTCGACCACAGATGTGTCTCACATTAATAGTCCAAGTATAAACCTAGAACGATTAACTGCTAATATAGATTAGCATATTGATTATTGGTATAATAATATAATAACTAGTAATAACTGAGTAAATGTACATACTTTCTACTACTACTCAAATTAAATGAAACAAAAGGATATTTGCTAAATGTTTCCTTTACATCCTAAACTAGACCACATGAAACCTGAATAAACTAAACTGCTGTAAATTAAGTGTCTTGAACTAAATTAAATTAAAGCTGCAATTGATAAAAACAAAAAGTAAAAGAACAAAGAAAAGTGTGGTAAATGTATAACGTTATAGGCGTAGGACTACTTTAAAACTGTACGTCAGTAAACTTTTAACTTCTAACTTCAGTTAAATTACATTGAATACACTGATCTAAAATTAAATCAGCTTATCGAAAATTAAATAAACTAACTAAATTAACAAATAAAGGTCAAATAATGTGATGTTAGCCAAATGGCTAACTGAACTGGCTAGCTGACTGAATTAGCATTAGCTAGCATGCCAACTGCTAAAACGAAACTATGGTGTAACTTTACTTTTTTAAGTGTAAAGAAGAGAAATGATACAACAACAATTCATTTTGTATTAAATTGAAACTGCATGAATGCATATTTTAGCACTAAATTGCTAGAGATTGCTAATAAGTGATAACCAATATAAAATGTTTTTACCTTACTGATCTCATTGTTTCTACAGCCTCCAAAAATAAAACATTTATTATTATGGATTCAGATTTCTCTATATCTGGGGCAATTTACAATCCTTACAGTATATAAGTCATTCTAATTAGCCTGTCATTTACAAGCCACAACAATAATGATGTAGGAGTATGATATTTCTGCTAGTTGTTCCTCTGGTCTGTCCACCCTGAAAGAGGAATCGCTCTTCTGCTGCTCTTCCTGAGGTTTCTCACATTTTTTAATGTGTGTTTTTTGTGTGTGTGTGTGAAGTTTTTCTTCATGTAGTATAAAGATCTGAGAACAGAGTGTATTGTTGTTGTGCAGACTTTTTGCTGATTAAATCTAGCATTAGTATTATTATTATTATTGCTGTTGTTGAACGACTGAAAACAAGTCATTCTATATAAGTACTTTGTTTTGGTAATAATACTATGGCATTTTTAATTAGGTAACATATTGAATGAAGATTTTTACACTGTTGCTATTTTGACGTGGATCTGTACTTTTATATTTTCTATTATTATCAATATAAATTTTATCATATCAGTCTGCTGTTGCTTATGGTTGTGGAGAGTCAGTCTCTCCCAAGTCTATATTTGGCACCTGCTTCAGTGCATGGTACTTATAGGGCACTTGGCTGGGGCGTGGTACGAGGGAAGTCATCCTGCACACATGAACACACACTAAGAGTAACACACCGGACACATTAAGTGTACCTAAAAAAAAGTTCACCTTTGTTTTAAAGAATATAATCTTAAAAAATGTATAAATGCACACAATTTCAAACATACCAATGTTGCACATAGCACAGGCTATTACTGACATGCCTTATATTGAATAGCTGACTACACCTAAAGGTCCCATATTATATCATTATTATGATGATCATTTTATTATACACACATAGGAATGACTATGTTTTATGATCGGGTTGATCAGATTCAGATCAGATGATCAAGTTGATCAGAAATACACTGTTAATATTGTAAATGACTATTGTAGCTGATATGTAGCTGAAAATATGGTCTTCTTAACCACACACTTGACTGCACCATAACTTTTATTGTACTAATAGCTAAGTTGTTATACTGATATATACACTCACTGGCACTTTATTAGATGCACCTGTAAAATCCAATGCGATCCAGTACAGCAGCTCTGCTGTGAATTCTATTTTTACAGAGTTATAATTTCTCAGTTATAAAGTTAGAAATGTCTGACAGGTGTTAATTCTTCAACATGTTTATTACTGAAGTCATAGTGGGTGGTGGAATCATACTGTTTCTGATGTTTTGGCCCCTTCATTCGTTTTAAATAAGGCAAACTAAACATTATGACTTCTTACGATAATGCTCTCCAGTATGATTCTACCACCCACTATGACTTCAGTAATAAACATATAGTAGATTTATCACCTTTCAGGCAGCTCTAACTTAAAAACTGAGAAATTATAATTTTCTAAAAGTAGAATTCACAGCAGAGCTGCTGAATTGGGTTGCATTGAATTTTACAGGTGCACCTAATAAAGTGGCCAGTGAGTGTATATTTAATACATACAAAAATACAAGCGATTTAAAAAGTAGTTAAATAGGCCATAATTAATTATAGCTTGTATCAAAACGGTTTGATATTGCCTATCCTCCTTCTTGCTGGGAGTAAGATGAGAAGATCGATACCACTCTGCTGCATGGATCGATATAAGGTTAAAGCACTAATTAAATCACTGCAACCAACTAAATATCAGCTATTGTCTGTACGGTTTAATTTTTGTGCAGATTAAACGATGTAGCTGTTTTTATAGGTGCAGATTGGTGGGTTTTGTAAGTAAATACGTGAAATATGGACAGGTACGGTGTCCTCCACTAATATTGGCGCCCTTGGTAAATATGAACAAAGAAGGCTGTGAAAAAATGTCTTTATTGTTCAACCTTTTGATCTTTTGCTCACAGTTTTATCCCAAAATATATATTTTGTTAAATATTTGTGTGCCACAGTTATTGGCACCCTATTAGTCAATACTTTGTGCTGCCTCCCTTTGCCAAGACAACAGCCCTGAGTCTTCTCCTATAAAGGCTGATGAGGTTGGAGAATACATGACAAGGGATCTGAGACCATTCCTCCACACAGAATCTCTCCAGACCCTTCAGATTTCGAGGTCCACACTGGGGGACATTTTCAGTGTTTTTGCTACTTTCTTATGGCCACTTTCCATCTTGTGAAGCTCAACAACCTTTTGTCGCACATCCATAACTATGTGCATTGGTCTTACCCATTGTGATGACCCATGGAACCATAGACCTCCAATTATATTTGAGTAAGCTTGGCTAACTTAAACCAGCCCCACAGTTACAGCAAACAAACAACTTCTTTTAAAACGTCAACGTTAGATCTTCAGGAGGATGTTCTGTATTGTTAGGTTGCAAGAACTCACGCACCCAGCCAGAGGCCCCTAATGAGGCCTGTCTCTAATGGAGGCAACCAGCATCCTATCTGGCTTCTGCCAGTCTTGCCTTGGTTTATTTATACACGTCTGATCTATCAGCAGTGACTCTATGTTTGGTGAGCCTCCGTGTCTCGAAATAGAAATAATTACGACAGGGCGGGAAAAGAGGAAAAGTGAAAACGTGTCTGGACGCGCATACGCTCCGAGTGGACCCCCCCTTCACCCCTTCAGCTTCTACCAGTCTCTCCATCCATCCCTGCTACACTGTCTCCATGTTTTGTTTTCTGCAGACAGAGGCAGCAGGCAGGCGGGCTGAGGAGGGGTAGAGAGTATTGTGTGTGTTCTGAATTGGGTGGCAGTCCGCCAGTGAATTCAGGCAAAGCAGAGTGGTCAAGTGCTTCAGATTAACGCACACCGGGGTCCTGATACGATCTATGATCTCAACCCCAAAACACTGACATAGTGCATAAATATGTCAGCCGCCGACTGATTAATTAGTCTCTAATTCTGTCAATGAATGTGAATTTGTTAAATAGTTATTTGCTTTCCTATTTTCACCGTTTGTTTGTACCTTTTGAGTTTGAGAGCCATCCTCCATTACTTTAATGGATTTAAAGTTAATTATAAAAAACTATAATTTATGCATGTTGAAGAGCAATTGCTTGAGCAATGATTTAGTCCAAAGGATGAGTAAAGGACCTTTTTGTTTGGTTGGACAAAGTGAGAGTAACTACAACTAACCTACTGATAATTTTAAATGACAGCAGTAATTCAAAATTACTGCATATGGACTTTCAAAGGATTTGAATATAAAGTAAACCGAAGTAATTTTTGTTTAGAATTGAGTCCTTAAAGTCCTGACTGTAATGTGTAATGTAATACAGTTATGTCAAACATGTTTAAAAAATAAACTTGCTTCAAGAAATTTGTAGGAACGAGGTAAATGAGAAATAATATAATAATTAGCTGCACTGGAGAAGTGAAGACTGTTTGAGAAAAAGATTGCAAATCCCCTGCTATAACTTAATTGTCATCAGTGTTTTCAGCAGAAAATTACCTCAAATCAAACTAAACACAAGTTGTTAACAACAAGTTGAATATAAATTGAATAAAATTTTTTATCATAAAATGCATAAGTAACTCATTTGAGTGGGGCTTTCTTAAAACAATTTGAAAAAACTGCCATCGTAGTAAAATTGTTTAAAAGTCCTTCCAATTAAAAATCAACATGAGTTTTGAGTATGGGAGCATTATGGTAGGTGAATAGTTTCAGCAC
>OMLM01005402.1:85497-109765 GCA_900302695.1 Helostoma temminkii | reverse complement strand
AAAATGTTAAGATAGAGAAGAATAAAATAGAATATATCTTTACTGTCATGGTTAAAACCAATGAAAACCCGTTTAGCAGCTCTGCAATTAGCAGTAGACAAACAAAGTGTCTATAAACAACAATCTTATATACAGAACAATATACAGTAGACAAAAGTATAAATAAATACAATTATGTGTAATGTACACATAATATAAATACACTGAGGTAGTGCAAGTGGAATAATAATACAATAAGATATAAGGTGTAGCTTTATTTGTCCCACAGTGGTTACATTTTTAGTTAGTTAGTCATGCACTTCTGAGTTATATACAGTATAATATAATAATAACAATATATAACCACCTATATTATGTATTTAATTTTGTTGCTTAATTGAATATATTTAGAGATATATTGAATGATTACCAGTGGGGAAGATCATTATTTAATTCTTATTATTTAATTATCTATGCTTTTAGTCCCGACCTGTTATCAAAAATATATGCACACCAGGTCCAAATTTTGGTAAAGTCGTTTTTTGCAGATGGTGTGTCAATAAAAAAAAGAGAGAGGAATATAGAATTTACTATGAGGAAAATAGAGGAAAACATTGCTGATGGTTTTAAATCATCTTTAGAAAAGTATATGTCTGTTTTATTGTTTGGCAAGAAAACCAGAGAGGATATCTGTACGGTTGGGACAAATGAAAACATTATATTTTCTGCAGAACCATAATAATATATGGCCATACCTCATGAGGCATCGACATGTTATGAAATTAATAAAACAAAATAGTTTTTTTATTAAAGGATGTTTTAATTGTTTTAAACCACTATAAATGAGGGGCCAAAGCATAAAGTGTATAAATTAAAAAACGTTTACAGGCTCGTCTGAACATTTTTCTGAATGAGACATGTGGACATTTGCATATAAATGTTTAATGACAGTTTGTGAATCAGTGTTAAACCTGGTCATGCAATTTATTTTCAAGAGATGAAGAAACTCAAAGATAATGTTATGGCCACACTAGTTACATAAATGAACCTCTCCAACACACAGGACTACATCACACACTCAATAATGATGATGATGATGATGATGATAATGAACATATTGTATAAATATTATAACCTTGTAAAAGTAGAATTCATGGCAGAGCTGCTGTGTCGGATTGCATTAGATCGAGCAGGTAATAAAGTGGCCGTGTGTATGTCTAGTTAGCAGAAATCGTTGCTAGAGGACGTGCTCCACACTTATAAACTCTTTTCTACCTTACTTGTACTCAAAGCGCTTTTACACCACTTCTCCTTCACCCATTCGCTCACACTCTGATGGCAGAGCTGCCATGCACCTGACCTGACTCATTGGGTTCAGTGTCTTGGCCTCATCGACATATGACTGAAGGAGCTGGGAATCTAACAACTATTTATAATGAAATGCTGCAATCTTTATGATTATCACATTAGTAATAGATGTACTTTTTTAAACTGGAGGTTCCCAAGGAAATTAAAAAGATCAAATGACTAAGCAATGATTAAAAGCGAGCCAGGTAGGATTTCCTTTATTAGTTAGTAACACAGAAGTGAAAGAAACTTACTTACTTTGTAAAATACAACAGGATGAGTGTCATGGACTCATCTGAAGCTTCGTGTACTAGAGAATACTACAATCAGTACACCATCGTGTACCGTAATCCTTACTCATTGTTAGGCTTTAGTCAATCTTCATGTTGTTCTGTCGACTCGTAAGCATCTACTGCAGCACAAATGCCCCTCTGGCTTCAATAAAGTCCGCTGCTCTTTATCTAGGAGTGACTTATACATATATATGAACAAAAAGGTAGTTTAACAAAACGCAAAAAACATTAGACATAAATTAATATTCTCATAAAATGCAGGAAATAATGTGTTAAGTTAATCTTAAACCAATTTTAAAGCAAGAACTGAACAGCTGGTGGCGATAGAGTTCCTCTGGCTGCAATTCTCCACCAACGAAGAAGAAGAAGGTCCAGCTATGCTACACAGAGGAACAGGCTGAACTTGGTTTCGATAGATATTTTGTGTCATATAAAATATCACGTAATGTGACTTTTACGCGTTTTTCTGCCTTTAAATGACTAAATTCTCCGATTTTTGTGGCATAGTTTTTACGTTTAGAGAGGCGGTGAATCCGAGGCGTGCTAAGCTAACTATATGGAGCTAACCTACAGTTTGCTGTCGTAGTACCATGTTGCCTGAATTACTGCAAGCCACTGAAGCCGGGGGGCTTCTTATAGTCCAAGGTAAATGCTTAATACGTTGTGTAGTTTGTGAACAGTTACATAACTGTTATCATAATAACGTGATTTATTCCTGCATTGACAGATTTCGCTAGTTATTCTGGTCGACACCTCCTTAAAAGCTTCATCAATGCTGCACTGAGCAGGTATTTAAAGTGATGATTGTGTCTCTTTTATATACTGTATGGGTGCACCATTAACTCATTAATGTTGCTACTTTTTGTTTTGGATTTAGGCAAGAAGCTGTGCATGTGCTTGGCTTTGAGGTCAGTGAAGAAGAGCTGAAAGATGGATTGACAGAGCCAAACATTCAGAGGTAACTAAGAGTAGTCATTTGAAGATGAGTGGCTACTTACTTTTAGTTTTTATAGTTGGTATATATCAAGCAAAATGTAACAGATTCACTACTTCCAATCTTCTCGGTGTGAGAATGTGTTGATATTTTTTGTTTTATGTATTTGTACATTGAATTTCTCTGAGATTTATTCTGTTGATGAGACAAAACAAGATAATTAAATATTCCATCTCAAACTCTCAGTACTTGTGGTTAGTATCTTATAAATTAAAGAAAATAACAACAACAAAAACAACTGCTGTATGAATAAATACATAATATGATAATATGACTATGAAATAGGGATTGTTTTAATTTATCACAATATTTTTCATCCAGTTTAAAAATGCTGAAATATTAGAGGATCCTCATTATTTTATATGTATTTGTCAGTATTATGGGAGTAAAATCATCCAGTATTCCATACAAGTGATTTTTAAGGATAAAACTCTACGAAGCTAAAAGGCTATTTTCATTCTGGTCCTCTCAGGGTGAAGGGAGATGGCAGATTAGGCAAGAAGGGAGAAAATGAGAGATTACACAAACAAGACTAAAATGTTCAATATATATATTTCATTATGTCTTATTTATTTAATTCTAAACTCTTTGGGGCTCCAGCAGTTTAATTTCTGACCTAATTGACCGTTAATATCATCTGTTTCTATCACTTCAGGCTACACTTTCATGATGCCTTTACTGACCCACTCGGCTGGACCGATAACCCAGCTTTTACAGTTCGCCAGTTTGATTTGGAGAAACTCACACATCTGGTCAAGCAAACATCACACCACCAACCACCTACCATGGTGATAGACTCTCTGTCTTGGATTTTGAGACATGTCAGCCCTACTGTTGTTTGCAAGACCCTTCAGCAACTTAAAAAAGGTGATAAATTCTTCTTAATGTCTGTACGCCAATGATTTTATGTAGTTTTAGCGAATGGAGGAAGGTAAAATATTACGTGCAGCCAGGACAGGAAAAAGCACAATAAATCAGTGCAATATTTCATAAAAACTTTTCTAAGTGCGCTGTCTAATTCTCACATTATCTGTTAATTTTGAGAACTGTGCTGTTGGTCTGTACGGTGAATCTACTAAATAAAGTTCCTCTGTGTTTTCATTAGGGGGAGCTGTGAGAGCTGTTATTGGTTTGCTCCACGCAGACATGCATCAGATAGGTACTGTTGGAAGTGTATGCCGTTTGGCTACTTCTGTTATCACTGTGGCACCTGGAACGAAGGGAGATGAAGCAGTGGCAAAGATTACAAAGCGTTCAAAATCGGGGAAGGTTATGCAGGATGTAAGCAGTGTTTGCTTTGGGATGATTATTTTGTTTTCCTACACTGTTACAAATGCTCAGTGTGTTTGTTTTGGCCCGTAGGAGGAGATTTTCAGCATCAAAGAGGATCTTACAGTCGTAGTACAGAAGAAGGCACATCAGAAACAGACTGACCCAGAGGAGCAGGAGGTAAAGTTTAATATTTATTTGATCATATAAATAGAATAGAGAAATGACTCAAACACGGCCAACTGAAGGATCATTTGTTTTTCGTTTGTGTAGACAGACCCAACAGCTAACTTGACCTTCAACCTTCGCTTGTCTGACACAGAGCGCGAGGCAAAGGAGAAACTTACACTTCCCTTTGTCTTCAGCAAAGAAAAGTGAGAAACATTTTGTTAGTTATTTTTCATGTTTCAGCTGTTTTTTGTAAACAAAACATTATTCTCCCTTTTTATCTAAAGGAAAACAGCTCTGCTCCACTCACGCCAGGGATCAGGACAAATTCTCTACGAGCCTGATGCCAGTGACGACTACGATGAGGAAGACCCAGACGACGATCTCGATGTTTAAGTTTCATAGACTTATCACCATCTCAGCAAGCTTTGAAGATAGTAGTTCTGTAAAATAATATTACTCATAAACATAATTTTAAATGTTTTTTTCATTGAATAAATTTATAATTCTTTACAAACTGTTATTACTTTATTCAGTCCTTAGTTTTTTTATTTTTATAAAACCAACTTTGTAAAAACAAACAAATTTCTGTTACACAGAAGTTGAGAAAAAAATCTGTGTTCTCACACAAACTGTTGATGAAAACAGAATTAAGGTAAAAGCTTATGTCCACTATAGTCCTCACTTATTTTTTCCTACCTTTGTAAACTACTAGATACTTTGTGTTTTTCCAGGGTGTGTTAACCTTTATAGTACAAATAATACTGCAAACTAATGTTTATGTCATGGTTGTAAAATGTGATAATGGACAAAACTCTCAGTTTACCAAACATTATTGTCCTTCCAAAGTTAATTCAGACATTTATATGGTGTGACTACAGGTCATTTTACTGCAAATCATTTTCAAATGACACACACAGCGTCTGCTCAGTGGTCTGTGGTGCTAAATAACTAACTACTGTACTTAAGCATTTCATGTTTCCTTTAGTCCACTACAAATCAGAAGTATTGTGGTTTTTACTCCACTATATTTATGTGACTTCTTTGGCAAGTGTTCACCCATAACCAGTGAATATGACCATGTATCGTTTTACAACTCTGAGTCACAGAATGATATCAGTCAGGTTCAATGGGAACAATTAAGCCACTCTGAAAAACTTTGTTCACAAACGTCATAAAATAAATTGTGTTAAAGTGCAGGAGGGCTCCCAGAGTTGTTAAGGGAAATAAAGATAAGCTACTACTAGATTATATAGCTACATATAAAAAAGTTTCATATTACTCATGGTTTCAATCAATATATTTGCAATAAAGTAATACAAAATGGTGACAAAAAGATTTACTCAAGTAGAAGTACATGTTCTAAGTACTCCACAACAGTATTAAATTTGATGCTGTCAATAACATATGTTCCAGGTCTAGTCCAGATTTGTAAAATGTTTTTTATACTATAGATTTACTGAGGAACACAAGCTACAGCTGGTAGAGGTGGAGCTCATTTTAATTACCCTATGTACTGCCATGTATTTATACGTACTATAATAATAGATGATAATCAATCCAATGATTATATCTGACCTTGTGCTTCTAGAATTGATTTAAGTTTGCACTATGTCACTTTGTATGACACTTAAACTCTTCTTCTTTTAGCACTTCACCTTCAGTGTTTGTTCCCACACTTGATTGCTTCTGTTTTTTTACGTGTAGGTCGCTTTAGATAAGAGTTGGTGCCAAATGACTCAATGCAAATTTTAATGTAAATGTTAAGAATCTCATCTGTAAAAAGTAGCCACAGCACTAACTAAAGCTGTAAAACAAATCCAGTGGAGTAAAAGCTACACTGATTCCCTCTGTACCTGGAGTGAAAGGAACATAACACGCTTCAGCATTAATAGTAACTGTACTTGCAGTACTTCAGTACCTTAACTGCTCTTCACCATGGACAGACTGGATCCTCGGCGCGTCCACGTATGTTTATTTTCTCTCCACGTGGACGTGCTGCGCGCACCCGTAGGGCTTCTCGCGGAAGTGACGGAAAGGCGGCGATGGCGGCTCGCAGTTTCATTCCGGATTTCCACTGGACTACAAACTGATTTTAGCCGGACCGGTTAGACTTTGAAGAACTTTTGTACAGCTGTCTCTCTTCGGACGCCACACCGAGTGAAGTCTCGTTCATCCGGTGCTTGACAACGAGCGGCTCCGCGGCTTTTTTGTGGTATTATTGCCCGGGGTTCAAGGTGGTCACCCTGTCGAGCTAACGGTAGCTACTAGCTAACGTTAGCTGGTACACAGCTAGCTGCGGAGCTAGCTTGTCAACGAGCTGCGTGCTAAGGTCCATCCAGCCGCAGCTTTTCTCTTCACCACGTTTGTGTTTCACAGTTATAATGCGAGTTCACTCCGTTTAATGCTAGTAGGGCCGCAAGTGTGCAGAGCGAGGTCCTCACACGTTTGCCTGGCCTCTGGTGAATTTGAAATGCTAGTTTGGCGGCTGTGGCTAAAGACGGATTTTGACTCTCTGGCAAGCAAGTTCCTCCAGCAGTTATCCCAGTAACTTTGGGCAAAGGCCTGCTACAGACTGAGAATTTAAATTGAGTTGCTGTGGGGTCTGTGCGTGCTCGTCAACATGCTGAAGACCCGGCAGTGTTTACTTGGCATCCGCACTTTTCTCGGCGTGACGTCCAGAATATGGGGCTTCATCATGTACATCCTCAGGAAGCACCTAAGAACGGTGAGGAAGGTTTGAAACGCATTTCACAGATGATTCAGATGTTTCTCTGACAAATGACAGGAGTCTTTAATATGCCGAGGCTCCCATGTGCCTAGATGGTATGTTTCAGGTAACCTCCGCCTGTAGGGATACTCTCTGAGAGCTGCACCACCTGTATTTGCACCTGTGCCCCATTATGTGAATATATCATGTAATGCAAACATGTGAACAAATCCCATCGTCTGGGATAGTCTCAAGTTTCCACATGGTCTCAAGACCAGTATCATTAAACTTGAATCTGTATCATCAACGTGTTGGCTGCAGAGGTAGTACATAAAATATCACAGGAGACGGTAAACTGTGCCAAAGCTGCAACTAAGCGCTACTTAAGTTATCCAGGATGTATTGTTAGATGTATCTAGGGGTCTGGGAGACAGTGTGAATGAATGGGGACCTGCCACTTCTAAATGTTTAGTTCAAGGAGCAGTCTGCACAAACCTACAGGCCACCTTCGCTTGCTCACAAATGCCTCCACGATAAACAAGCTATTTAGGTTGACAGAGGCCACCTGCTTGTATCTTAGACACACACAGGTGTTGCCGAGTTGTTAATAGACATGTGTATGTGATGTAACATAAGTGGACTTCGACTCTAGCTCCATATCAAGCTAACAAAGCTTGGAGGAGTGCCCTGTGTGCTGTAATCGTCTTGCCAGTGGAGTTTTGTCTGCAGTTTATTGTTTGGCACTAACATTTGCAGGTTGTCAACAGGCCCTGAGAGTGAGTAGTCCAGTCCGTGTTATGGCTGAAGTGCGAGGGATTATGTCAGCACAGAGAGCGTACTGTTCTCTCTCTCATTTTCACTTACTGTTAAACTCTGTTGCTTTCAAACGATGCAATGAAACAATGTGTGTGTTGCCTGTGTGTGTGTTGAGCATTGTGACTTAGGTGGTTCTCGCAACATTTATGAAATTAGGCATGACAGTGTGCAGTGGTTTTTAACATGGAGCCCATTTAGTACCTTTCCAATGTAAATGTAACGTGTATTCATAGAATAATAACCACAATAGGCCCTCACACTTAATAATTCCTTGAGGAACTGTTTCTGATGTCTCTGACCACAGTGCATAAAGTGACCTCATCCAAAATCTGGATCAATAAAAGCTCTGTTGGATTATTAATAATAGGACCAGGTCATAATCCCACACACGCTTCTCTGTGTAAACACATGACGAGATGTTGTTTGCAACAACAATGTTGCATAATTGTTTTGCTTGTTATCTCCTCTACGGCTACAGTGAAGTAACAGCATGCAGCAAGTGTGAGTTAGTGCTGAAAGAATGAGCTGATCAACACAAAACCTTTGTTTATGTTTATGATCAACTGATCATTAGAGTGACTTTAGGCATAAATGCCCCCAGATGTCTTGAACAACAGCAACAGCATTCTGATCACTTACCAGATGGGGAAAAGATAATGTAATGTAACAGATTATAATAGATAATATAAAGGTTTAACCACAGCAGCTTCAAAGCTAGTGGGGAATATACCTGTTGAAAGCATGGTAGGAGACCTTTGTATGCTGTTGCTGGTAGAGGATCCAGAGTTCATGTTGGAGGTCCAGAAGCCATCACCAGCTTAGATGGTGATTCAGAAAATGTAGGCACAGACTTTGTTAAAACAGAAATCACCAATACTGAACATAATGCTCAACCAGAAGAACACGAGAAGCTGATTTTGTTCCTAATATCATCATGTCTTGTTTCAGAAAAATCAAGAAAGTCCTGAGCTATAAAGAGCAAGGAGTTAACGGAGGGTTTCTTCTGAGTGAGTGTGGCCTCGCTGTCAAAAACAAGACTACGGTTATGTTTATTGTTACTAATTGAGAGTAACAAGTTGCACTTGCGGTGGGAAAAGCAGGTCTGTAACAGACTGAAGGGCAAGAGATTTGTCTGGTTTAGTGTATACAAGTATTCATTAAGTATAATTGCCAATATCCTGGAGGCAGTTAGCTGCTTTTCTCCATTTTGTATCATTATAGATTGATACCGGCTTTGCTTTTTAGCTGTTGGTCGTGTTAATAGAGCAAAAACAACTGATGGGTTAGGTTTAGCCCTAATGTGGAGACAAATGACCTCAGCCCTGAGGTACAGGTGGATGATTCTGGAGGTGTAGAAAGCTGAGATGAGAGTCAGGTCCCCCCGTGGTGCCCAGCAGCTGCTGCCACCAGTAGGCTTCCCCTGAGCTTCTCTGCCAGGCAGCAGTGGGAGGGGGCACAGAGGGAGGCCCTGTCCAAGGCTTAGGTACCAAGCAATCCATGCCCAGTCAAAGTCACCCTGCAAGTCTGCCTTCCTGTGCGTGCCCCATGCTCCGCTGACACCCTCTGACAGCTGGGGGAAGATATAAATAGCCCTCTGAAGACAAGTGCAGGGCTCCTGGGCTGGAGTGACACTGGAAAGGATCCTCTGTGTAGTCGCTCTGACCGGAGCAAGGAAGTTAAACACGAGGAATCTCAGGGTGAACGCAAGAAGGTTCATTAAAGAAAATCACAATGATGTTCTCCTGTCTGATGTAAAGCAAAGTAAAACCACACAAGATGTTGTTGCCTTGGAAATGAAGACAGACTTTTAGAGTGTAAATGAATAAATTAGAGGCTCCAGTGCTCTTGGTATCAAAAACACAGTTTGCATGTTTAATTTTCTTTAATTACATAAACATACTTTGTATTTTGTATTTCCAGTTGAAATCTTGCAGTGTAATGAACTCAATGTGGCTCAGTATATAAACAATATCATTTTCCTTTTTCATTTGCAGATAATCCAGTATCAGACGGTGCGATACGACACTTTGCCTCTGTCGCCTATCTCCAGAAACAGACTGAGTGAGTGCACAATTATATTCATGATATGACTGCTCTGACCACTAGTCAAGGCCCCTGTGTAACTAATAGTAGTTAAAGGTAGTGTGAGCTGTTGTTGTCTTAATGATGACTGATTTGTTTTTTGTGATATCAATTAGCTCGGAGACACTATCGCAACATATTAGTTGTATTTGTTGAAATTGAAGTCAAGCTTAAACCGGTTTGTCGAGGAAGAAGTATGCAGGAAAAAAAAAGATTAATGTCATAACAACACACCTAGGCGCACACAGACAGAGCCTGATCCACTTCTCAGGACCTTCCTCACCTCAGAGTAAACAAACGACACCAGTTGGTGCTGATTTGAGACGATTCCTGTTGGATATTTTCATCACATGAAGGAGCTCACATAAGCTGTCCACTGTCATTGGTGCCTGCCTTCTCTGAGTTGTGCATTTACTTAGGTGGATCAGATGGTTAAATGAAAACCAGTTATTTTCTCTCTCGTTAGCTCCAGTAAACCTGTTGTACAACATTGGTCAGTTATTGTCACAAATGTTTTAATATCCTAGAACAAAGAATAGTTTTTCACATGAGGTGTTTGGCTGTAATTTAGTCGCACAGCAGCGAGGTGCACAACTAAAAGAAAACAAGAAGTAAGAATAACAGGGTGATCTTTTTGCCAGCATTTCTGCAGTTGTTCAGCCAACATCAACACTTATCAGTGTGTTACTCTGCGCTATAAATGTGCAGTGTGAAAGAACATAAATACAGTAACATTCGTGCTTACTGTTTAATAAACAAATGTAAAATATTTACGGTGTACTATGAACAAGGCACAATGTAAACGATACCCCACATAAATTCCACTGCACACTGATCCTTTACTAATAAAGAGGCAGCATACACAACGTGCCTAATTCAACTATAGATGCTAATCCAGTGTGGTGGGTAAACAGAAGCAGAATCCACTTAAACTGTTGCACTTTGACAGGGAAAAAAAGTTGTTTCCTGCCGTGTTGCTAACAATAACAAGACACGTTTGTGGTGTGGAAGTGAAGAGGAAACATAAATGTTACAGGCAGCACTCATACACTGCTCAGCCTGGCGTCTGCACTCTCAATGAGCTTCACTCGAGTCTGTAGGGAGCTCATTCAAAAGCACACTCTTGACTTAGAGGAAGGATTGTATTTCAGATCTACTTTTTCCGCCTCTGTACACTCACTCCAGTGACCTCAACTAGAGACTTAAGGTCCAGTCTCCAGTATGCGAGTGATCCCTCTTATGTTCATTCTGCTGTACATAGCTGCTATTTCTGCTGGTATTGACAACATTGTAGTCCGAAATAAAGTTGCTTACATTGAATTCGCATTACGGTGGGATCTTTTAATAGCTGGTATAAACAGGAAGGATGATTACAGCAAACAAATCCTGCTTCAGTGTTCATCTTGGCATCTCACTATTGTTGAAACACAGTCTATAAAAACCTGATGCTGCCCTTTGATGTGCACAAATCATAGAAGTGCAGTGGGATTTAAGGAAAGATAATTACGTATTGATGCATCCTTTATTTGCCTTTATTTAACTTGGTTTGATAAAGTCCAACTAAAAGTGGGGCTTAAAAGTCTCTTTAAGTGTTAAGGTTGTCAAATAGTTTCCAAACCTGGACACTTATATTTGTAAAATACACACAAGCTCTAAGAAATAACTGCGTGCTTCCACTAGAGAGCATTTCCTTTCACTGTGCTATTTAAATTTCCTGAAAAAAAAAAAAAAACTCAGAGCAGCATCAGCATCTTTTGTCATCAGTGCACTTAAAATAAGCAAGGCCTGTTTTCCAAATAAAGTCACAGGATGGAAGACCAGTTGCTGATCTACTTCATGTACAGACATTTCAGAGAGTACTCGGATCGCTTCTTGCCCTTTGTGCTTTTGAGTTTATTTTAAATTAACTAAAAATGTAAATTTTTTCTGTAAATATACCATCACTAAGTCATAGCCAAGTGAAAAAATGTTTTTTGCTGTGTGTTATTTAAAATTCCCAAACTAAAATCTCTCATTTACTCATGTATTTAAAAGTTTTCAGTATGCTCTTTGCTGCATCGCTCCAAACTGTGGTCAGCTTTCACATGTTTGCTTTGAACTGACTGGACAGAGCCTCAGACCTGTGTGTAAGGTCAGACAAATTACACAGCAAAAACCAATTCATATAGTCCAAAAAAACTATGTATACATTCACAATAACATGTGTGGAGGACTAGATCAGAGAACGTGCATAAAACCATTTCTAAAGCTTTGAGTGTCTCCATGAGTACAGTGGCCTAAATAATTGTGACTCCTCTGGAGGTCACATGGATGGATCAGAGTTGGGAAGATGAATGCAGCCAAATACAGCAGTTCTTGAAGAAAACCTCCTCCAGAGAGCATGAGACAGTTCACCTTTCGGCATGATGATGACCTGAAGCCAGCAGCTAAGACAACACTGGAGTGACTTCAGGACGAGTATCTGACTGTCACTGAGGTGTCCAACCAAACCACATTAGACATCTCATGGATGCTTCTCATCAAATCTAAAGGCCCTTGATAGGATCAGTAGGAATGAGCTCATGAATATGTTTTAAAAATGTGAAGGGGTTTGAATATTCTCTGACTAATGTACATATGTTATAGTTACTATATTAAACATATAGTCACCTCCTTTCTCCCACTAATCTGCTCGCTTGTGTTCATATTGTCTGATAACCCCCAGATGCAGTAAAGAGGAAGATTCTGGTTCTGGACCTGGATGAGACGCTGATTCACTCTCACCATGATGGGGTCCTCAGACCCACAGTGAGACCTGGCACACCGCCAGACTTCATCCTCAAAGTACGAGCTAGAGATGTATATGTTTTAACACAAATGTATTGAAGCCTAAACGTGTTTTTTGTATTAATGACTTGGCTTCCTCTTTCTTCTGCAGGTTGTCATTGATAAGCACCCAGTCAGATTCTTTGTACATAAAAGGCCACATGTTGACTTCTTTTTAGAAGTGGTGAGTATTGGTTGGTGTGAAACTGTAAAGCACACTGTGTGTGTGCTCATGTCCTGCTGGTCGTCTTCTTCATCACTCTACATTGTGCTGCAGTTTCTCACTACTGCATCTCATAAAATGCTTTAGGTAATTATTGTTTGTGACCTATGTAGCACTGACCGCTTACTGTGTAATTATACCATTTGTGCTGTGTGTGTATACAGGTGAGCCAGTGGTATGAGTTGGTGGTTTTCACAGCCAGTATGGAAATCTACGGCTCAGCAGTGGCAGACAAGCTGGACAATAATAGGAACATCCTGAAACGCAGATACTACAGACAGGTACTCCTCCGAACTGTATTTATACACAATGTATTAAAGCTGATATTGACCTAGGCTCTTTGCTTCCATCAGGCCTTTCAGATACATTATGTTCTCCTTTTTGATGTTGTCATTGACTTTTGTTCGTGTGTCTTTTCACAGCATTGTACATTGGATCTAGGTAGTTATATAAAAGACCTGTCTGTAGTACACGATGACCTGTCCAGTATCGTCATCCTGGACAACTCACCTGGTGCTTATCGTAGCCATCCAGGTAAGACTTGAGGCTTCATGGTGTCACTTCCTGTACATCAGTTTGACTTACTGATTTTCTGTAACTGAATTTCACGAGTGTAGAAGCGTCACAAGTTCCCAAACGTGAAGGTGCACAGTGCTACGTCATCTTATCCATGGAGTGAGACTGAAAGCACTTTCTGCAGAGCAGAAGTTTTGATAGTCTCAAAAACACAGGTGCAACTCATCAGCTAATTAGTTGCTGAGTGCAGTAATTACTGCAGAGCCTTCATTAATGTCATTAGTCCCACCTCCACTGTTTCTGTAATGACATTTCAAAATGTCTGCTTAGAAAATGTCTAAATATTTCCTCGCTAAGCAGCTGTAAAAGAAGAATGTTTTCTGGTTCAGTATCTGAATGTTACTTACTGTAAAATGTGTAGTTTAACAGTGTTGGTTGATTTCTGCCTATGTCCTAGATTTTGTCCAATGCTTGTCCTTCTAAAACACCAGAGACTGTCAATTATTTCTGCATGATTAGTAATTTTTGGAGCATTCTCATTTATTGCAATTTCATAACAACAAAAACCTGAACGTCAGCAGAACATGGAGAAGGAGAATAATAACACTGACATACTGGGAGATGGAGCAGTTTTCAGTGAGAATTTTTAAATGTCTTGATGCATCATTGAAGAGGAACTTTTAATGATTTTAAAGAAAAAACTATATACAAATTAACTGGCATAAGAAGTAATAAGCATAAGTTTGCTGACTTTAGCAGATATGAGCCACTTTGAGCTTCTGGTTAAAGCAGAACAAGAAAAACTGTAGAAACAGATAACATGAAAACCATTGGGTGATTTTAAGCAAGTTTGTTTTATTATATGTGAATTCAAGTTTTATTTGTAAGATAATTGATGTTTTAATGTGGTTACAGAATATTTAGGCTGGTAAGAAACAAATCTTTAAACAAACCAACTTCAGATCCGTCTTAATATTAATGAATCCTTTCCAGGAGCTGGACAAATAAAGTCACTCATGAACAGGACATATAACCAAATGGGTTATTATCACTACAAGTGCACTATCTCTGCAGCTCCTCTAACACTCAGTAGCCTCTTCAACAGAGCTGCGTAAAATCACCAGCATGTCCATTTTCCTGACACACCTGACTGCCTCTTTTCTGCCCTCCAGACAATGCAATACCCATCAAGTCCTGGTTCAGCGACCCTAGTGACACAGCACTCCTTAACTTGCTGCCTATGCTGGATGCACTAAGGTAAAAGGCTCAATAAAGTTGACATAAAAGCAAATAGACAATGCAAACACTGACTCATGGCTCACGTTGTCAACCATTTAAGATGAATACTGCCTGAATGCAAATGGTCTGTGGTCATTTAAACAAGTGTAGAGCAATGGCTGCAGCTAGCACTCAGGATTGTAGTTGTATCAGATTTTAAATTAGTTACGATTACACAGACTGCGGATAATATAATTATTCTGGAGAAAATAGTTATTTTGATAAAGCTGCGGACAAAAGTTGTTGTAACATTTTTGTTTCTCATCTTCTACACCCTGATTAATGACTAAAGATAGCACATCTACACTAGCCTGCAGTGTCAGGTTTTCTCCAGTATCCAGCTGAGGCCTCCTTGTATTTAAGTCTGCTCCGATACAGGCAGTAAGAAAAAGAATTAAAGCAGGAAGCACGATCGCCTGTCACTGTACAGACTACACAAACTAATTTAAAGATGCTGCAACGTCAGTGCAACTAGATGGATTAACTGTGTTGTTGTTTTTTACTAAGTGAAAGGATGTAATTACACACTGTTCTGGATTAAATGTAGGTCTGCAACTAATGATTATTTTGATGATTGATTAATCAGACAATTATTTTTTCGATTAATTAATCTGATTAAAATCTAAACACATTTTTATTGATGTTTTGCTTATTATAACTATATAAAACCCTAAATCAGGGTATTTATGTTTAAGGGTTGGAGCCAGTTTAAGCATCATAGCACGCAGCAATGGTTTGAAAGTCTCATTTCTCTTACCCTCTCACATGAGCTCCACCATAAACACGTGAACATATTTAGTCCCAGAACAAGTGATTCATGCCTTTCTTTCTCCTAGGTTCACCGCTGATGTCCGTTCCGTCCTCAGTCGAAACCTCCACCAGCACCGGCTCTGGTGATTGGCTGAATCAAGAGGGGGTGGGGCTTGTTGACGGGCCTCTTCCCCTCTGGCGGCTTCCAACCTCTGTTCCCACACAGACGGCCCACCAGCCCTCCGTGAGCCTCTCAGACATGTCCTGAGGAGACGAGGGCTGAGGTGACCGCCTATAATGGGATGAACAGTGTGGGATCACCGAGCCCAAGAGATACTGGGGAGAGAGGGAGCCAGCTTTTTTTTTTTCCCCCTTCTTTAATTTTTTTTTTTTTTTTATGTATTTTTTTTTTTCCAAAACAAATGGAGCCTCTCTGCCTTATTGCTCCTGATACTGACTGTGTGTGTATGGAGGTGAGTTGGAGTATGCTTGCTGAGTTTGTTAGTCCTTTTTAAACTTTTTTGAAGATTGTGAGGGTAAAGAGAAGGATCAGCAACACAACAGAGACAATTCTACATTAGTATTTCTTCTTCTCCATAATCACCAGTCGTTGCACTTCATCAGACAACCCGTCACTTTGCTGTCTTTACCTCCTGGAGCTACTAAGTAGGGGGAAATGGGAAAACTGCCCCTTTTTAGATCAACTTCATACTGATTACTGAGGTACGTTTTTTCTGACCCTGAAAAGAATGGATCAACTTACAAGACAAATGATGGACTCATGCTTGCAACGTACCATCCGCAGACATTCTTCTGGACAAATAGCCAAGCAGTCTTTTTTTTTTTTCTTTCAGCCTAAACTCCTCATCGGACTCATTGATTAAGACTTGACTGAAAAGTTTTGAGAAAAAAGAACGGCTTGTAACGATGTGTGGACTGCCGTGGCGCCTCTCCATATCTGATTGTTTCTGTTACCATAATATAAGATAATATGAATTCTGCATAGGATGACATTTCGCTCTCCCCCTTTACCATTTGATGCCATCCTGATTTCATCTAATAGGAATTGCACTTAATTTTCCCCCTCTTCTGTTTTTGTTGCAGCTGGTTTTGTATTTCATTCAAATTTGCAGCCTTCCTCTACCAGTTTTTACGCCCTCCCCTTCATGTAAGGGTTTAACTATTAGACCCTCCGTCTTTAAATGCCTTCTGAGCGATGTCAGTCCTTTTAAGGCTCACAGCGGCTTCTTATTGGCTCTGTCTCCAGGTCTGTGTTACTAATAAAACACTTGTCAGTATCAACCAGTTAGTCTCCAGCTTTATTTCTTTTAAAGCATTAATTTTTTCTCATATTTGTTGCTTAACGTTTTGCAGCTTCTAACGTTTTGCAACTAACTTCACTGGTGCAGGGAAAAAAAAAAAAGAAAAAACAGGTGAGATGTCACAGAGATGAAAATCTGCTGCCATCATGTGGTGCAACTTGAAACTGCCTCATCCACCCAGTACATATTGCTGGTGTTCCTTACTGGAGCTTTCATCATTTTCCAGATTAAAACAGGCAGTTTAATGTGTCTCATAAGACGCTTTGCTGCATCACTGCGGTAGCTTGTAATATATGTGTACACCAATCAGCCACAACATTAACACCACCAGTACTGTTGTGGATGATGGAGAGGAAATTTTGATAATTGATATTTGTACCTTTTGTGCTACATGTAAACAGGCAGAGGTTGCCTGTGACCTGTGGAGTTCTACATTGTGGAAAGTTTAATTTTTTTAAATATATTTCTACTTTTTTTTATCAGAGCTGGGCTCTAATTATATTAGATTGCAAGATGTTGATGTGTTTCTTACTGTTGCATGTTGTTGGAGATTTTTAATATGATGGTCTTCAGTCATAACAAACAACTTTCTGGTTTGTGGTTGAGTTTCTTCTGATCTGTTACAGCTGTGAGTGTTTATATGTAGAGGCAAATTTTTCTTTAACATTTGAATGTAAGACACAGGCTTTAAAATTTCAATATGCAGTCCTAGGGAGTCAAGTGATATGTGGTACAATGAGACAAGAAATGTGTGCACTCCAGTCTTCTCAGCCTGCTCTGCTACTCTCTGTCAGCCCTTTAGGTATTAGTTGTCATAAATAACATTAAATAACAAATACAGTTGGGTCCAGAAGTAGGCAATATTAGAGTTTTTATGATTTTTGCCTTTATCCACCACCACAATGTACTTGAAATAGAACAATCAACATTTGATCAAAGTGCAGACTTTTAGTTTTATTTTAAGAGTTTTTACAAAAATACGGCATTTACCATTTAGGAATTACAGACATTTTAAACTGGGTACCACCATTTTCAGGGGGCTCAATAGTATTTGGGCAATTGACTGACAAGAAGTTAATTGACCAGTCCTTTCGTTTATTACTTCAAGACAAATGAAGCATATAAAAGGTCTGGAGTTGACATCAGGTATGGAGTTGTCATTTGGCAACTGTTTGACTGGAGCTACCAATATGAAATCCAAGGAGATCAATCATTAGCCTAGAAAAATTACATAAATCTATAAGAGAGATAGCAAAAACAATCAAGAACAGGAAAAGCAGATTAGACTTTGTCAGAAAATATCTATAAAAGCCTCCCATGTTCTGAAATCAGATTCTTTAGACAGATAATTAACTTGTACCAGAATGAAGGGAAGAGAAACGTATAGAGAAGAAAGGAACAGCTCATGATCTAAAGCAAACCACATCATGTGTCAAACATGGTGGAGGCAGTGTTATGGCATGGACACACAATGGAACAGCCTCACTGGTGTTTGCTGATGATGACGCTGACAGAAGTAACAAGATGAATTCTGAGGTGTATAGGACTATACTCTGCTCCCGTACAGCCAGATGCTACAAAACTGACAGGACAGTGTTTCACAGTGCAGATGGATAATGATCCTCAACATACTACAAAACCAACTCAGGACTTTCTAAAGGAAAATAAATGGATTATTCTTCAAAATCAGTCACCTGATCTCAACCCAGCAGAGCAGCTTTTCAGTTCCTGAAGACAGACAAACAAAACTCAGACTTTAGTGATGTCTATGGTCTCCAGACTTCAGGCAGTCAATGACTGCAAATGATTTTCATCAAAGTATTAAGAACTATTATGTCACGTTAACCAAATACTATTGAGATCCTGAAAATCGAGATATTCTACTTAAAATGGCTGTAATTTCTAAACGAATCACATATTTTTACTAAACCTCTTAAAGCTGAAAGTCTGCACTTCAATCACATCTTGATTGTTTCATTTCAAATCCACCGTGGTGGTGTATAAAGGAAGGATGTGTCTCAGAATATTTCTGCACTGTTGTCAGCGGGGGTCAATGAATCTGGGTCACATATCACCACTTCGAGATAAGTTTTGTAGCATATTTCCACTAAAAGATAATAGACAAAAAGTTGCATACTGTAGCTTTAATTGTAATTCTAGCGCAGGCAGCTGTATTATGCACCTCTACGTCCTCTAACTGAAGCACATCTGTCATTTAGAGCAGCAAAAGTACAGAACAGGCAATTTGTCACTTCCTCTGTTGTGTTTGTTAACAGCTCCTTGTTAGGACACTTCCACGGCTGACTCGGTTCTCTCTTTTTGTCCTAAATGTTCCTTTACAGCTTCAAGTACTCTGGAAAATAACAGCGTGAGGAATGTAGTCTCTTCAGATCAAGAATGTTGCCTGGTGGAGATCCCACATTTTTTTTCTGTTAGCACTGAGATAAAAAGTACTTTTTCCCCACATGTCTACAGACTTGGAATAGGCAAAGCAATAAATAAGATTGATGTATAGATAGATAATATCTAGATTTTTTATTATTGTTTCAATGTCAATCTAAATTTGTGTTTGCTGGTTGCTATAGCTTGGACCAGGACTGTGATGATGCAGGACTGAGCTGTAGCCTCTGAGGAGGATTTGTGTGTTTTACGGATCACATCAGTGGTTTGTGGTGGATAAAGCAGGTTTTACTTTGGATTTGCCACTGACTATGTGAAGCTTTTGTGGATGGAGGGATACGTTGTTGTACCCGATGTAAACACAATAATCACCATGTTGTTATTAATGTAATATGCTTATTTTGAACTGAAACTGAAAGATCCAATCCATGTGTGATTATAGTTCCACTATAATCTACGATCTAAAGTCCCTGATGTGGAAGTGATAAGATGAGCCGTGATGAAAGGATGACACATATAAAATATCATTTGAAAGAATATTTAAAACAACAAAGTATTGTAGTTAACGTTCTGGTTGTCAGCGATAAGGTTGGTCACATTCAGAGCTGTCTGCTTTTGTGAACACGAGTTTTTATGTTCAGATTGTCACAGACATCATAAGACTATGAAGCATAGTGGGCAGGTGAGGTGGAAATACCACGTGAGCAGTGAGTCAGGTCACTTACACAATAAACACGTTGGCAACTTTTGAACAAGTGAGTCAGGAAATGAGCATATGAATAGTGCTTCATGTGACTGTAACACTTGATTTATGTAGTAAACACATTACATAGAAGAATAAATAAAAGTTTAGTCACTAATAGAGGATCCTGGTGAATTTATAAAACTATTACTGCACAGTAGTTAGGACCAGTTTTCAAAATTATTAAATCTATTGAAGCAATATAAAAAAAGTGGACCCGCTTAGATAAAAACCGTTCTTATAAGTTCTAGTGGGTACTGTTTATAAGAAAAGGTGGTTTAGATCTACAGTAGACTGAGTAAACACTTTTAATGATATGTATTTGGCCAAATGGGTAAACTGCAAAGAGCAACAGTGGATCGCCATCATCAGCTTAGTTTTGAGATGCTAAATTAAAGTGGCCGTGACAAAAGGCTGGGTACTATTATACTGCCATTCAAGTACAGAACAGCACTCTGAAGCTGGGGGATCCCTTCTCATTGACACTTCAGCAGGTTTATTTCTTTAATTTTTACTTAAAGAAGGTTAAAAGCTTTATGAATGATCTCTAGACCAAACTTCAGGCCGTATTAGTACTAATGACGCACTGTGCTCTGGATAATAGCTGGATACAGCAACTTGGACAAGTCCTAGTTTTACTGAGGAGTTACTGAAGGTCTCTGGACTCATACTTTAATGACGGATGATTCATGAAGTCAAAATTACAGTAACATATGAGGCGTCTGAGTTTCTCCTCCGTGGCAGCTAACTGCTGGGCCGCGGTCATATGACAAGGACAGAGGCCTCCTCACCACCCTACGTCTTTACGCGCAGCGGTTGATCAAAATAAAATAGTACCACTGAATAATTTCATCGTAGATACTTAAACCGCTTCAAAATAACTGATTTTAAAAAAATACGACGTTTTACTTGAATAAACAGCAATTATCACAACACGACCAGCGTCATTATGTACTGCGGCAGTGTGAAGTAACACCCTGCGAACTAGCCTCTCCCCTACGTCATGTTGTTATTGTATCCCTCCGCCTCCAGTCGCACTAGGAAAACAGCTGTGGAAGCTAATGCTAGTTAGCATCGTTTGTTTTTGTCGTGTGTGTCAGCGATCCGACCATTTCCGTGAGAAAACCCACTAACTTTGTCGTATAACCCCGGAGTGACCGACTTGTTGTCTGTCATCTCTCTTAACGATGAAGTTCCAGTACAAAGAGGAGCATCCTTTTGAGAAAAGGCGATCCGAAGGCGAGAAAATAAGGAAGAAGTATCCGGACAGGGTACCTGTAAGTAGCTAACGTTAGCTAGCTTGGTCGCTCGATCACTGTTGGTAGCAAGTTGACGGCTAGCTAGCAAGATTGCTGACGATAATTTAAGGCTATTGTATCCCCAATCTTGTCTCGCGAATTATTGATGACACTCATTATTATTTTTTGTACTTGCCTATAATTGTTAGATTCAGTTGTCCTTCCTTATTTTGTTAACTGCATATCAGTTGGCTAACGAGCTAAAGCTCGTAGAGGTTAACCAACAAGAGTAGGCCAGCTGTTCGCTTCGTCTAATCTTCCCGTGTGTGTTTTAATTGTAAGCTAATACAACTAAATGATGATAAATATAGCTTAAGGCAGGCGGATATAACATCTCACATGCTGTAACCATTGCAGGGGAAGACACACAGACTGCTTAAGGCCTGAACAGTCGGTGACTGGGTGTAGTTTTAGGTTGTGTTGAAACGCCAGCACCTAAAATAGTTGGTGTCAACAAACAGGCCACTTGTTTACGGCGATCTGGATCTTGTAGAGAGACTGTGGGGTCCAGGACGTCTGGCATTTTGTCACTCGAAGAAAAACACAGAAAGACAAGCAAATTGATGCTCTTTGTGTTTTCTGTAATGTTTGACAGTCGTCACTCATCTCTACAGCAGCAGTCTAACTCTACTGTCTTTTATTATATGTATTTCTGTTGGTTCCATCTATTCTCAGTGTGTCGCTGCTCACAACCAGTTTGTATTGTTGATTAACTGTCCCACCACAAATTTCCAGAGCCCACAATGATCTTTCAGTTTAGAAATCAGATTATTGTGTTATGTCCACAACCCACACATGTTCATCTTTACTCACAGAAAGCTAAAAAAAAGAAGGCCGGACACTCCTCATATATATGTAGCTTGAGTCTGTACTGTATTATCATTTTATTTAATCACTAAAACAATTGATTAAAATTAATGGGATATTTTTCTGTCCATTGACTAATAGTTCCAGTTCCACATTGATGTGTCGCTGTTCCCCATGTAGTATTTTACAATCTATTACTATTAATAGACTGAAGAAAATAAACTTTCAGTTTTGGCTTCAGTCAGCTTGGTCTTGTGTCTATACATAGAAATATACTGGTTTATATTTTACAAAATACTTATTTTCAATATGTAGCTTTCACAAACATCTTTGTTAAACATGCGTCATAGCTCACATCTAATTTATTGCTTTCTCAGATCCCTTTTCTGAGAAAGGTGAAACCTGCTATTTATGTACTTCTCACCCGTTACACATCGTCTGTCATTTGCTTCTTTTTTTTTTTTAAGGTTATTGTGGAGAAAGCCCCGAAAGCCAGAATAGGAGATCTGGACAAGAAGAAATACCTTGTCCCCTCTGACCTGACGGGTAAATGTTGTATTATGTTCATCTGAATGGTATTTAAAGACATTAGTGTGTCAGAGTTTTAAATATTTACTCTTTTATCAGTGGGACAGTTTTACTTCCTCATCCGGAAAAGAATCCACTTGCGAGCTGAAGATGCTCTCTTCTTCTTTGTAAACAATGTCATTCCACCCACCTCAGCTACTATGGGACTGTTGTATCAGGCAAGTGATTTAACGTTTTCTCACTCCCTGGCTGCAGACTGTAACTGTATTCCACTCTTGATTTGTTTTATATTAACATGGGCTGCCCTTACATTTCTTAAATTATACTGACATGCTTTTTTCTTACGGTCTTTCTCAGGAGCACCATGAAGAGGACTTTTTCCTCTACATTGCCTACAGTGATGAGAGTGTATATGGGAACAGCCAAAGGGAAATCTGATCCCACCAACATCCCCCTCCAACAGTACCCCCTTTCTGAGACCTCCACTATTCATCCATTCATTCATTTAAATATTAAACCCAGCTCAGCAGCCTAGAGTTCCCAGAGTAAATAAGTCAAATGCACTTTCATCGTCCATAAATTACTCATCTCCCCTCCATTTATATCTTTATTATTCTACAGTCTGAATTGTATTCTCCTCCACTTTTCTTTTCAGTAGTGACTTAAGTTAAGTGGTCTCGTGGCCAGTTATTTTTCTAGATAATTGATAATCCTACATTGGAAAAATGAAAAAGAATATTGTTAGAATTAGCATAAAAATAATTATAGTTACTCTAGGATTAGGGGGTGAAAGGTGTACTACACAAGTTTAACAGTGCTTGTTGACGATTAAGATAGTTACGGGTTGTCCTTTCGTTGGCTTGCAGGGGAATAAAGTGTGTTTTGAGTTTAGACGTAGGAAATTAATAGCATCCACCAGCTGAAGCAGATAATTTGGTGTGTGGCGAAGTAAAGGATAACTGTTTTGCAGCAGTTCTCCTAGAAAAACCTTAACTGGATAGTGTGTTTTTTTTATTTACCAGCCATTGAAGTCCGTGAATGAGAACATAATGGTGCAGCCCCACATCTGACCTTATTATGGAGTATAATAGAATTCAGACTAAACAATCATCCTCTGCTTTCAGTGGTAAGACTATTCTGTTGACTGCTATTATAATTATTGTTGTTGTTATTGTTAATTTTAGATGGCTTAATTTCTAAAAGGTGTTGTAAAGCTGAGTGCAATTTTTCTTTTTCTTTTTTTTAAGTTTGTTTCCTTTTTTTAAAAAAAAAAATTGAACTCTGTATACAGCTGCATTACTGGCTCTTTCTCTCCATGACCATACATGATAAAATGTGATGAAAAGCTAATTCTGTTTCTTGTCTTTATTTAATGTTTTGGCTCATATTTGTTACAGCGTTGCCAATAAATACATTCACTATCATCCTCTTTTTCCCCCTTCTGAGAGGCTTCCCTAGTGTCATGGATTGCAGACTGGCCAGGTCGACCAAACAATTTCCAGTCACTGCAGAATTTCCATTTCATTATCTCGTACTAAATCACACTCTGGGAGGTTCTCAAATGTGCACAACGCCCTGAATTTGTGATGTAGCTGAGCCTTTTTTCCCACTGTTCAAGTGTTTGCCTTATGTCAGCGACCTTCCTGCTCAGATAATGTAGGTCTGTCCAAGTGTGCAAGATGATCTTGTACTTTGTTGTTTCTCGAGAGGCTGGTTTGACCAGAAATAAGATCTACTTTTTGTCCATCGGTGTTTCAGACACCAACAAGAAAAAGGACCAAGTCAAAGTAAATTAAGGATTTGAGTTTCTTAAAATTATCTTTCAGACTGAGAAAAAAACTAAATACATTATACAATACTTCAATGAGACCACTTGTACTGGCAAATATGACCTGTCTACATGATCTTGAAAAAGACAGCACATATAATGTACATGTATAT
>OMLM01005402.1:64871-82906 GCA_900302695.1 Helostoma temminkii | reverse complement strand
TTGTGTGTATATAGTATATACATGTATTAAAGCTTAATTTGCTTAATCAAGTTCTCAACATGTAGGTGATGCTAATGTCCTGTTGTAACATTTGTGAGTGTGGTGTGTATTTGTCCCATGTAGTTTTTTGTTCTGGTCTTTGTTACAATGATGGAAATAATCCTTCAGGCTTGGTTATGGTTTTATGATAGCTGTTTTTCAAGACACAAAAACAATAAATCTAAATAATAAATTGAATACAAACAGACTTTTTTGCAAGATTTTATTGCATTTAAGTAGATGAACATTATGAACTGAAGTTACATACATCTGTGTAATGTCCCGTCCAACTGCTTTGGACATTTGCGTTCTCACATGGTGCACAGCTTCTCCAGATCATGATGATAAGTTCAGGACTGCAGTACAAGTCTGAAAATGTCAGGCTCAATGGAATAAGTATATTCATCATTAAACTTACTGTGTTTGCCACCACTGAACACAACTAATATATTTTTACAGAGGAGGAAGAGGTGGACAAAATGATGGAGCAGAAGATGAAGGAGGAGGAAGAGAGGAAGAGGACGAAGGAAATAGAAGAGAGGATGTCACTGGAGGAAACCAAAGAACAGGTTGGAAAAGTGATAAAAGCACAGACTGTGTGGGCTCAGTGTAGCTTTGCTATGTTTTGTTGGGGTGGATATAATAAGGTAAAATATGTGGCAGTGTGGTTTCTTGGACTATGATTCCCACCTCTCACCTCAGGTAATGAAAATGGGCGAGAAGCTTCAGGGACTGCAGGAAGAGAAACACCAGCTCTTCTTACAGCTCAAGAAAGTTCTCCACGAAGAGGAGAAGAGACGCAGAAAAGAGCAGAGGTAGTTGGCATCTTTTGTTTTCAGATATGTGATTTTTTTTTTTTTATGTATGTTTGGCATAGTGTTCAGTAGTATTTCTGTGTATCCTGCTTTTAGTGACATAACAACACTGACATCAGCCAGCTACCAGCCCAGTCTGCCCATGCATACAGGACAGCACCTCCTCAACATTCAAGGTTCTGTGCACCTTTTATTCTCATCTCGAGTTATGTGGAAAACTGTTAAGTGCTAATGTTAGTCAGCGGCTCATTGGTTCTCTTTTCCTCTCTCAGGCAGCCCAGTCAGTCACAGTCGACCCGGTGCGTTGCTTGGAGAACGTAGCAAACAGCTGTTCCCAGCTGCTGTTATTCCAGTAAGTAAAGAAAATGTAATGATGAAATAAGAGTCGTGCAAAATATTTTCATTACATTATTTATTTTTCTCCTTTTTCTGGTTTTAACAAAGCCAGGTCACAGTAATTTGTTCTGTGTGATATTTATAGTCTCAAACCTTGTAGCGACATATTTCTGTTCAGTTTCTATTATTTTACTTAAAAGAACTTGTTAAAGAGAGAAATTTAAGCACCATTAACATCACTTCTGTTTCAGGCACGTCACTATCAGACTCCTGGGTTCAGTTCTGGTTCAGCAGAGCACGGGCAGTTCAGTGGGGGCCAAGGGGTCCATGAGCCCTACGGGGTGGCTCAGGCCCAGCATCCCTCCTCCTACGCCCCTGGACCATCTGTACCTGTCAGTTTTGCAAGCAGTTCTCAGATCAGAGGTACAGCATGTGGGTCAGGGGTGAAATATCAGACAACACGCTCACAGATGTGTGCTAATCGAAATAACTGAATTTCAGTAATGTAATCCTGATTAATAATCTAAGCTGCGTTTGCTCTCCTTCAGGTGCGTTTCCGCCCATGCCGTATATCTCCCACCAGCAGCCTGGCTACCCCGTCCACGGTCACTTCACCTCTCAGCCTGGTCAGTCCCTCTTTGGCGTCAGATAATCTCCATGTATTAAATGATCATACTACAGGACTTCTGCATTAAGTACTCAGATGGTAACTCGTGTATTTCCTGCAGGATACATTCCCGGAGCAGGAATACCACTCCAGAAGCAGCTGGAACATGCCAACCAACAGTCCGGCTTTACTGATGCAGTAAGAACTCAACCTGAACTGAAATACAACATTTAGTGATTTGAAGAGTCTCTTTTAAATTCTGTAGTTAACAGCCTTATCCACCTGTTTAGTTCTCAAAGTCGGGCCTTTTTCTTCAGTACTAATATTTATTGTTGTGTTTCCCTGATGTTTTTCCTCAGGGTGCTTTGAGGCCCATGCACCCCCCAACCATGCATCCTTCTGCCCCAGGTCTGCTTCCTACACCTTCAATGACGGTCCAGATCCCCACTGCAAAGGTGAACCCCCTAAAAACACACGCACACTGTGTCATCTCACTTTCCCCAGCGCTAACATTTTTAGGACTGAATATAAAGGTTGTCTCTCTTATATTTCATCTATGCTTAACGTGGCTGTAGACTTTCAGGCTGAATACACATGATCACTGGCCTGAGCACCTTTTTTTTCCAGGTTGCTTACTACTGTTATTTTGTACCTTTGCACCTTAGATGATTGTTTTAATTCTGCTGACAAAGGCACTTACAGATCTAAAAGTGCTGTGCAGCTGAGCTTAACCGTTGCCATTGATTATGTGCTCATCGCAGCAGCTTGAGTTTATTGTAGGTACAAGGTCTCAGCCTTCTTACCTACGTTTTTATCTATAGATCATTTGCAATGTTCCAGATCCAGTGAACTTATTTCCCGCCTTCATGCCAGCGACTTCTTGTTCATCATGTGCACTCTATTAAGTGGTATAACGTAATAACAATGCGGATAGAATCTAGACACTGACGGTTGTCTCTTCACTTTGTCTGTCCACGTTTCCATCTCCAGCCCTCTTTCCAGAGCTCTCCCCAGGCTGCTCCTCGTCACGGCTTCCTCCCCCACAGCCAGACTGGGCAGAGGTTCTACCATCACGGCAAGTAACCCTGTCACAGCTCCCCTCAAGATTCTGGAGACGCTGTTGGATGAGTAATGGATCGGGCCTCTTCACGCCATTAGGCCGGATCATTTGCCATATGAATAGTGTTTTATTTCTTGTATAATAACTTGTTTTTAAACTGTTTCGACTTTAACGAGTCATCAGCAGCTTCTGAAACATCCAGCTTTTACTATTTCCAAAACTTCTTATATTAGTTTGTAAAGTAGCTCGTTTTACCTGCTGGTGCTCGTGTGCACTCAAACGTTTTTAGGTTGTATAAAGCCAGACTGCATGAACCACAGCTTATTCTTTGGAAAGTACCAAGTGTAATTAGAAAGGTCAGCTTGGGATTCAGTGTTTCAGACTTCAGACTTTCTTTAGACTGGCAGAAACCACAACAGAGGAGAACTTTCAGCAGTGTTTCTGTAAAGATCTCAGACACAAACACACACACACTGATGAACACTACTAAGGCAGGAACATGTTGGTTTAATTGTTCCTGACTTCCAATGGATCGTTAAGATTCATTAGGGTTAGTAATTAGACTAAATCTAAAAACTGTTGTTGACAATATTACAGAGAATTTTCAGTGTTTCGCATTGTCTTCTGCTGCATAAATCAAATTTAAATCTGTTCTGTTTGAAAGCTTTTATGTTGCCAAATAAACGATGAGTAAAAGCCACATCCAACAGTTTGTAACGTCTTTATTGTTTTGGCCATGGAGACATTCTGCACAGTTTGGAGTTGCTGTATGAACACAAAGTAAGGATACCAAACTGCCACAACTCGTCTGCCTCCTGAATCAATACTCCAAGTTTGAGTTAAGCCAAATAATACTCAGTCATTTCTCCAAACAGCTCTGTGTGAGGCCTGATCTGACGGTTTCTGTGAAGGAATTTTAAGAAGTGAATCAAGATGAACTGAGGTGTGGCTGAAGGACATGAAATTGATGAGAATTTGTGTTCTTGGAGCAGGGTTTTGTTTCTCTTTGACACCTTGAGACAAAAAGGAACTGAACCTTGGGCGTGCCATGTTGGTAACCTTGTTTCAGCTGATAAAATGCGGGGGCTGCTTATTGTGCCATACAGAAGAGACGAAACCAGTCATGTATTCGGTCCTGTATGACACACACACGCCGAACAAGCCTCATCAGAACAATGCAGATATAGAGTTGAAGCCCTTGATATAACAGGGGAGCAACAGTCGTGATGTTATCACCACTTTCTTTCCCTGGACGGTAGGTGCCTACTGGATCTGTAGACCTACAAACATTAAAGAGATTCGTTCCTCTACAAGTCTTTTTACACGTGTACGTCCGCACGCAGACGTATGTACACAGAGGTTGTTTTTTTACTGTTTGACATATTCAATACTTTGTAGGTTGTTCTCTAATTTAATCCAAAGGAGGGTAAAAAAACAGAGTGATGGAGAGAGAGAGTATGAAAAAGACAAAAGAAAAAAAAGAGGGAGAATAGCATTGACGAGGCAATATCCCCTCCTTTTCTGCAGGTCCAGTGCATCTTGTTTGTCCCTGAAACAGAATATAAAGGGGAGGGAAATGAGAAGAAAATAGAAAGTGAAGTCAGAACCCAGAGAGGGAAGATGCTTGAGAAAAACTCCAACACGGGAGAAATATTTTAATGACGCATTAAGTGTTTCAATTATCATCTGCGGAGGAAACGCTGCACAGCCAACTTTACAGGTTTATGTGGACACTTTATTCTACAGCCGACAAGTGAGGAAGTGCAGGAAATAAAAAGTGCATGTAACAGTTTGACCCAACAATCACAACAATGCTGTAGGAAACACAGAAAGGCTATATCTGGCTGTAAAATGAAGTGCGCCCACAGAGAAAAAGCAAATTGCTCAAAAATACATTGCTTCATCTTCATTGCTATATTTGATAGTGGTACATAAAAAAAGACACACATGCTCATAATAGTGTTAACATGAAACCAAAAGTACACTCAGGGGTAGACAGATCCACGGTAGCCTCCGCCTCATACAAGCTTCAAATTTTGAATTAGTTAAAATTTGTCGACTCTTTAAATTTCAGCCGATTGCTGATATGTCCAGTTCACATATATACACCTAAAACGTAACTATGCAATGATAACATGTGGTAAACATGAATACTTCCAGTATAGTGGATATGCAGAATTGTAAATAACAATATAAATGGCATGGAAGGTAAAATTAAACAAACCTGTGCAACCCGACTGGAGTTGCCTCCCCCTTTTGCCACTGATGAATAATAAACTGTACACGACATTGCACACACTCGCACTGGCATGGCACATGCTGGTGGCTCGTGGTGTAACATCCAAACGAAACACAAACACACACGTACATAATTTTACATAACACACACTCCTCTTCAGGCAGGCTCGGGTCAGGCGATAGTTGGGGGGTGGGGGGTGCATGTCGAAACAGCCGTAGCGCTGTATTTACCTGCAGTGACTTATTTACCCAAGGCTTTGATGCCGATTGCAGCTTCTTCATCCATTGCATTTAGAACGGTGATCTGAAAGAGCACAGAGGAGTCAGAAGGACAGGACAGCGTCTTCTTACTGTCCAGCTGTTTTAGTCCAGAGCTGACAGAAATGGTGATGTACTCTACTAGCAGTGAGTGCTAGTGCCTTTCAGTACAACAAGGCTATTAGTTAAGTTGCTGGCACTCAGGGACTATTGACATTATTAACTTATGTAAATGTTAGATGTACCAGGGACATTTTCATTCTGTCCCAAACAGACAGAATCGTAATAATTCTGAGATTTCTCTTTCCTGCTGAAAGCTGCAGAAGATAAATAGTACATGGTGAGGTGAGAGTACTGACCAGGATCTCCTCTCCAGCTTCATGCTTAAGCTCTATCTCTTTGCCCAGGTCTCCCTCTGGAATCTTCAGGTCCTCTCTCACCTCCCCACTGTCCTGGAGCAGGGACAGGTAGCCATCTTGGATCCCAATCAGCTGGGGAAACAACAGCAGATATGATATTCTGACACGTGCAGGATTCATTGTTTTACAATTTCTATTCTTTCTTTTTACATATATGCTGCACTAACCAGTAGATTCCAAGTGATTTATGCTTTGTTTCGCGCACAAACGATTTCCGTCACACAGACCACAGAAGTCATTAGCTTGTTCCACCGTGTATCATTAAAAACTGTTTCCACTGCTGGAGCACTGTCTACATGTGAACAACTGCAGACATGAACTTCCTGACATAAGGGTATGAGGAGCACTGGAACAAGTGTGGTTTCACTTCAGGAAATCCTGCACCATTTGTTGTTCAGGTCGTTATAAGCATTTTCTCTGCACACAACATGTTTGTGTCTGATCAGCAGTGGCAGCAAAAACTGTTTAGTTAAGTATCAGACTAGGTTAAAAAGAGGAGAGAGGTCAACATGGACATTTGTAAAGTCTGAAATGTGTCACATTATCATGTCTGAAAGTGTAGAATGTGCTTTATTAAATTATCTTTATGGAAACACTGTGGGAAAAAGTCGCTTAAATGCATTCACAAAATATGACGCTACTGTACATTAGCACCTCACAGATGTTATGTGCATTATTCACTTTCCTTTTACCATATTAAGATCTCCTTCAATTTCTGAGCAAACTATATTCATAATTCACTGCTTTATGCACCACTGGTCATTTGTTAGCCTCTAAATGTGTTTTATTTTGTTTGTTTGTTTCCTGTTGTTATGGGTATATAGCACACAGTGTGTTTTAGTGTTCTTCTCATGCACTGAATCAAAACAGCGGCTGCAGTTTAATCAAATTATCTGTGTCTAATAATGTTGTTATTATTATTATCATCATTATTATTACCACTATGTAGATTGGAGAAATAAAAGCAAGGAAACCAAACAGCTTTTTTTTCAGTAAGAATAAATAAACATCAGAAATTTGTTTTAGGCATCTAATTACATCGGTAAAATAAAACTGACTAATACATTTTTTAGAGCTCTTATAAAATTATATTAACTACATTTTTAGTTAAAATGGGCGAGGTAGATGGTCATTTTACGCAGGAGACATTTTAACGTGTCACATTAGGAAAAATACAAGCGTTACGAACATTAACATCAACAACAACATAACAATAATGTTGTCTTTAAGTGTCTCAGGAAGTGAAGACGTGTGTCTGTGAAAAATACGTGGAACAAAAACAGGACAACTTCACTAAAACTGAAGAAGCTGAGCAGATTAATTAATCATTAATTAAATTATCAGAAGTGTGCTTGTCCTACTGTGATGTGAAATGTATTCTGTGGAAATGTCTTCCAGATTTGATTTTAAAGCCCCCTGCACTGGTAACACTGGTAATCATCACTTTTGATACGTCAAACAATGGCTTTTTGGTCACATACATCATGAAGCTCATGAACGCTCATGTTGCTGTTCTCCATCTAATAATGCTACTGCATGTTACAAGCACTTGAATGCACCATATAAACTGACTTGCAATTTGATTTCCACTGCAAAATATCATGACAAAATTAAAACCATGTATGATTTTAGTTTCATGTGCTCGGGTGTGCAGCAACAACACAGTACGACTGATCAACACTGTCCTCAAAATAGTAGAAATCTGCGTCTTTGTGTGTTTATGACCTCAGAGCAAACGTCTGTGTGCTAAGTGTCCCCTGAAGACCAGATCCTGTTAGTGGATATAACTGTCATGACTTGACCGTCATTTCCTGTCACATATCACGTTTGTCATAATTAACCCAAAATGTCACTCTGACTATAAGGAGGCAGCCACAGTTTAATATATGAACATTTACATAGTGCCTAGAAATGTAGTACAAACAAACGTGTTCTTGGTAATATATATAATTATTATATATATTTGTTGTTGGTAGTTTGTATAGTTTATATAATGTAGCTTTGAGATAAAAATGAAACCACATAATGACTCTAGTAACAAGCTACCGTCTCACCTGGTAATCCATTCTCTTGATGTTGGGCACATCCATGTTGTGGGTGGAGGGACAAATATCTTCATACTTCTTACCAGAGAAGATGTCGATACCAACCAAGTGCACCTGCGCAAGCAATAAAATACACAAAGACTCACCTTTGTCCTAAAATTACATATACTGCAGAGAAAAAACACCAGCTATACTTAACTAATTAGTAGCTATAAAGTATTAAATGAGCAAATACTATTATATAAAAATGGCTGTCAATATTTTTGCCAAGTGTATGCTTTGTACTTTTTCCTAATACTGAATACCTCTTTATTCACTCTCAACAGGGACAGATTAATATTTGTGTGCAGACTGAAAATGTCCATTAATGTGTATTAATATTAATGATATCGAGAGATAAATTGACAGAGAGTACAGTACAGTTTCACCAATAATCTCCCAATGTTTACAGGGAATTTTAGTAATGTTTCTGTGTCATGCAATAAACCACTGAATAATTTTACTTTACTTTTACTATTGTGAAACAGTTTCACACTAGTAAGTTCAGTGACACTAGAGTGTCCGTGCACTTCACTGACCTTAGCGTGGCCGTGCTTGCCAGTCTTGGAGGTGGACATCTCGACTATCTTGCAGGGTCGGCCTTTCAGCACCACAAAGCCATTTTTGCGCAGGGCAGAGCACTGCATGGGGTAGGTGGCGGATGCCCCAGCATCACCTGTCTGGAAGTCCAGCTCTGCATCTGCCATGCCTGCTGTGGAGGCCAACACACAGGAAGCAGACATTAGCACAAATTCATATTATACATTTCCAAAACTGTTCTTATTTAATACTGCGATAAGGACAGATATTGTGTGGGATATTGTGTCCTGCTTGTTTTTCAACTGTCCCTGAACTTACATCTTCTGATTGATCTGCCGAGAGTGGGACAGGGGACAGTTGGAAAACAAGCAGGACAATGAGTGTGGCTTAATGACCAGGGTTGAGAACCACTGCTCTAGGACAACAAAATTAAAAGTTTTCACCTTTCTTCAGAGAATACTGATGCATAACTTCCCTCCTTAAACAAGATAATGTTAAAAGTAGCGAACACAAACAGCTGTGACATATCTGAAACAAGGATTTAAACCCCCTGAACAGTAAGTAAACAAGACTACAAATCAGGCATTTCGATGTCAGCTTTTGGTATGTGTAAAAAATGTGAAACACATCCTAAAATCTCCTTACTGCATCCACTGGTGTTTACTGGGTCTGATATATTACTGTCAGCTCAGATTCATCTTTATTCTGCTGCACACACACTGGATGATCTATAAGGTGGTGCATATATATATATGTATATAATAATAGCTGTTATGCAACTTAGGGCATTATCAGTATGTTAAGTGTCAGAGGAATGTGGACATGTGAGCTTTGGATCAGCTGATTCAGGGTAAAACTTGGGGGTGAAGGGGAAATTGTGTTTTAATTAAAGCTAAACAAAGCAACAGAAATGGCAACTGCTAATTAAACCCAGCTCCGTTAAGAATAATACATCCGGTATGCATAATTATAATAAAGTAGAGCTGGGGTTTAACATTTGGCTGCAGAAACCGTCAAAGTTAGTGACAAACTTTTACATGGCTGTGATCCGCTGGTGCCACGAGTACACACTTAACTACCTAAACTATACATGCTAATATCCAAATAAGTAAATATACTGCTGACAGATATAACTCATAAAACCTAGAGGCCAGGTGAATGGTCATATAGGGTGAGTGGTCACCGGGTAAAACGCTACACCAGGGCCGCTAATCCGCGCTTGTGACCCAAAAATCAAGTTTCAAGCAGGCGGTGTCACCGGGTGTGGCTTCTCATGTTAAACCGGACACTAAACGTTGAATACCGGAGGGAAATGTGTGGGTAAGTCACACCCCGGGGCTGCGTGTTGTGTGCGGTTTGTCCGCAGTGTTGAGGGTTGACTGCGGCCTAGAGCGTAACGACACGACGCGCCACGGCCCCGACGACGGTTAACGTATAACGGTCGGTGTGTCCCCGCATCCATGCGCACTGACTGCGCTCAGGCCCTTATGAGGCAAAATTATTAATGTTTCCTAATAAAAGCTTCATCCCTGCAACAACAGTGGTGGTTTGAGCCCCACACTGGCCGATAACGAGCTCTCGGATGTGGGAACTGATTGAAATCTGGCCCGCTAGAGCACAGTAATGACTAAGCTAATACCGGGGATGGCTGCGGTGTTATCGCTTAGTTTCATCGCGTTGACTGTGGAGTTAAAGTCGGCGGCGTGTGTGCGAAAGACATAAAAGTCAAGCGCAGCCGAGTCTTGCGCGATTTCGCAAACTTAAAACAGTTATAGAGGCGGGCTTGTCGTGCGGTGTGTTTCCATTTTAGCTGGCTAACAAGTCAGAATGAAGCTGCCGTCGGGATGTGATGTTAGCTGGTGGTCCTCCGGTGCAGCAGACCGCCGCTCAGAGGAACATATCATCATACAGACATGTGCAAAGGATGGCTCCTCTGCTCAGGCGCAAACACGCCCCGTCTACTGGATGTTTTGATAGGGAACTTACCCTAGTGATAATGGGTCTCCTCTCTTGTGTTTCTTATCAGCCTGTCTCCCTTCTGTTCCTCCTCCGCTGCTGTTGCCTCTCTTGTATCCGTGCTAGCGGGTCGCCTGCTGGGGTCCGTCTCCTCCTCGGTGGCTCGTTCCGAAGTCGAGCCCTTTTTTTTTGGGTGTCAGCTAACCGAGCCTATGTCTTTATTCCGCTGTCATTACACGCCTTTCTGCTCCGCTCTCTCCCCTCCTGGTCTGTAATACAGGTTTCAGACGTAGTTACGGAAGAGATAAAGTCAGCCGCCGGGGCCGAAAACGATCAGAGCCCTGAACCCTGCTCTGTGAACCGACTGCAGGCTACACTCCACCTCCTGTCTGTCCCTCTTCCAGCGCCTCACCGCTGACGGAAAACCTGAACACTCACTGGACTTCCCGTTGGAACCGCCACAATAAAATCACATCTTCGGCAATATTACTAGTAGTATTTATTTATTACTATTATTATTGTAATTGTCATTTTACCAGCTTTTCCTGGAGCTGTTAACTACTGGTTCTTAGTTTTGAGTTGTCATGGAGATAACGGTTGTTGTCACGTGGTGTGACCTCTAACGTCTGTAGATTTATTTGTTAGTTTACTGTTTGTTTGTAATCACTAAATAACTGTGACCATTACATTGACACGATTTAAAAATGCATTAAACTATTTTTGTGTACAAAAACAACAAGTCAGTGGAGAACTGCACATCTCTAAATAGCCAGGTGATGCCTGCACACATGTAGCAGATAACAGAGCGGTGGATAAGAGTGTGCCACTGGTCACATGAAGCACATTATTTTACAGTGTTTCTGGTCGTGTCTTGGTTAACCTACAGTCGCTTGATCCTGCAGCTTCTCTTAAATGTCCATGAAACAAAACTCGGAAACTAGACACGTTGTGCGCATGCGTAACTCTTCATTATGGGGTATCATGGACCGTTCAGGCTTTCATCCGGACTCACTGTGCGTGAGTGATGCCACAAATACAGGAATGTTTGCTGATATTTCTAACAAGTCATAAAACTAATATACATTTCCTTGGCAAAAAGTTTAAACTGCATGCATTTATCATTATAAGCCATATTGTGTGCTAAAAAAAATTTAATAATGTTATTCATATTAATTTGTGCTCCAAGATATAGAAAGTGGCAAACTGGCTGATGCTACCAACCTTTACTTGAATATTATAGCAAGATGCAGTGAAGTGAAAGTACAGGTACGGTATCAGCGTGTGCACATTACTTTACATTCACGACATAAAAGTTTAATGAGCAGGATCCAAGTATAATTTATTTATAATTTACCCTTCATCCGTGAAAACCTTAATTCACAGTGAGAGTGCTGCCATCCTGTTTTTGTGCTCATCCACTGCCTGCCTCTGTTACTAATAATTACACTTCCTATTAAGTGTTTCTGTCAAGAGACCAGTGGCTTATAGTGAATGTTCAGGAACTTGGCAGTTCCTAGAGCTGCTGGGTTAATTTTAGTGCTGTGAAACTAGAGTCCTTTGACCTATGTGCTGAGGGCTGTAGTTAAAGGCACAGTTAACCCCAAAATGAAAATTCAATTATTCAACAGGATCTGTGCTAGCGGGTCGCCTTTCTTAATCCTCTGTCACATGAGACTTCTCTGATGTTCATGTAAGCTCACTGAACACATACAAAATGCACAAAGAGCTTATTGATAACAGGGGTTCATGTTAAAGGAGATTTTTATTTACAGGTCAAAATAATCATAAAATGTCCATCAAACCTCACCAGATCTCTAATGATAACAATTTCTGCAGCTGGACTGACTCAAGGAAATTAGTTCCTGATCAACATATAGTCTGTAATTGATCAGGAATGTAACAGTGTGCTGATTAATTTCTAAATTATTTATGATTTATTTTATTATGTATAATAATATTATTTTTTATTAATTAATATATGATTTATTTATTATTCTAAAACACTAATTCTTACTTACTTAACAAAGTTAAAGTCATTGTGGTCATCACTTCAAATGTATGATGTTGGAGCAAGTCGAAGTGTTTTCTTCCACCTACTGGTCAAAAACAGTACAGATCTCATGATTATCTCTCTTCTATGATCTGAACACACTGATGAATAGTGAGTGAGTTTTTGCACATAATGGACCAGCTCTAGCAGTGGTGACCTGTTTATAATGGCGATAAACCATCTGCACACTAATCACATTATATAAGCAGGGATGTGCAAAAAGAAAGAAAGTAAACTCAAGATCAATCTGTCTTGTGGAAACATTTAATGTATTGTAAAATAACATATTTGATCATATTCATTGTATGTCTGTTCATATGTTTTGTTTCTAAATAAATGTGCTCACTGGTATTGGATTTGCAGCAGTATCACATTTATTTAATGAATTAGTAAAGAAATGCAGTATGTAAACCACTGCATGCTTGTGCACTGCACTGCACTTCACATGAGATCTTAAATGATTTCCTGGATGCTTTTAATGCACGCCTGTCAGTAGTCCAGCAGCTATTATCCCACTGGGTGATGTTTGTGCTCAAAGGTAGAGGTAGAAGATATGTGTAGAAATATAAATATTTTAGAAAAAAACAGTAACATACAGTCATCCCACACAGTAATGACAGTAATTCACAGTAACACACTTAAAATTAGCATAAAGAGATAAAAAACTAATTACAATGACATGCAACAAGTATAAATAACCAACAACACCAACACCAATGACAACATAGAGACTGAAAATAACCACAAAGAGAGGAGGGCAGGGGGACACTTTTATTTAAGAAGCTGAAACTTTCTAAGACAGTAGCACAACAACAAAACACAAGCACAATGAAGGAAGAATAAATAAAACCTCACAAACACCTACTGTCCTCACAATGTTCATAATCATATCCTTATAACTATAAAAGCCTGCTCATCAATTGTTTAATACCAGATGTGCTGAGAACATTAATACATTCACTCAGCTACTGTAGTTTTTCACTGGCTGCAGTCAGTGATCATTGTAAACACAAAATCAGACTCCCTCAGTCCTACCTGTCCTCCACCTGTCAATTTTTCCCTCCCAATTGTCGACCCCTCCCAGCCAATCACTCCCCAGCTCCTGCTCTTGTGAAACCAATGAGGGCGCGGCTTCCGTGCGGCAGCCCGAGGGCATGTCGGGATAAAAACTTAGCCGTGCTGGATAGAAAAGTTTCGGGAAGAGTAGAGTGAGGGGAATCGGTAGTGAGAGTGTAGCAATCCGACAGCGAGCATGACCGACGCCGAGGCGCAGAGCGCTCCACCATCGGCACCGGTGGAAGACAAACCACAGCCAGAGAGGAAAGTCATAGGTGGGTGTAGAGGGGGCGCAGGGCCCGGGGAAGCTTCACACCAACAAATTTAATCTGCGGGGGATCATGTGCGTCCTGTGATATGAGCCAGATAAACAGGCTGTGTTGTTGCTGCATCGGTTCTACTGCGATTTTTATCACGCTAATGTGAAAAAAGTGGTGTTTTACAAGTTGTCACGTCAGTGTGGCTCTGAAGCCTCACCGACAGATACCTGTCAGTCAATCACCGCTTCTTTTTAGGAGCAACACGTGTCCTGGGTTTTACACACGGAGCAACTATTAATACCAATGAAGTGAAATCTGTGCAGTGAACGCGGACGTGGAAGCATTTATTTGACCAGCTGACGCGTTAATGTGATGCATTTATCTCATAAATAAGACTTTGTTTGCTTTTATTCGCGTGTTTTCGTACCTGGGCATTAATGACTACTTCCAGTTTATCGGCGTTTGGCCTGGAATCGCAAGGAAAGCAAATAAAACGGGTTTATTTGTGTGTGAACAGTGTGAACACATGACCTAAATTTTCTTTATCGGCGGTCGCGCGCTCTAAACGGGACACGCGCACGCGCCCCCACAGGTGCAAATGATTTTACTGAGAAACATTAATGGCTGTTTAGGTGTTTATTTGAGAGGGAACCGCTCACCTGTCTACCAGAAGGAGGATACCCTACCGAAAATAGCCCATTTTATTACTTTAATAATAAATTTTTAGGCGAGAGATGTGTAGTCTTGTTTTTTTAGACTTGTGACCCAGTCTTACTGTTAATGATTGACGCACGGAGCTGCCATGTTGTTAGCAAGGTTGCTACTGGTACAGGCGAGATAACATTGTGTTCTGTTCTTTAAATATGTTTCAAATTCACTGGGATACTCATTTATGTGCTACCCGTCATTGCAGCCACCTTGGTCCAAGGCACAGTGAAGTGGTTCAATGTGCGTAATGGATATGGCTTCATAAACAGGTAGTGTTTCTTTCTACTTGCATCTCCATTACTGAAATCACTGCATTTTATTGAGCAACACTTTCTTTTTGATGGATAATTCCAGCACCTTGACTCATGTTTGCTAACAATTATGTTTTATTCCTCACAGAAATGATACCAAAGAAGACGTATTTGTTCATCAGGTAAGACAAGGGAGGAATACTTGTATTCAAGGATGTTTGGAAGTTTAAAAATGCCTTAAAACACCAGTGAGATGCTTCTGTGTATGTATTGACTGAAATCTTTAAGCCTTCCTCCTGTTCATACTGGACATGAACCTTTATATTAGATGTGATCAGCCAAGAAATCCACAGTTCTTGTTCTGTGTTCAAATGTTTATCTACAGATAAAGAGACTTCAGTGGTCTGAGTTAATCAAATCAAGTGGATATGTTCCCATGTTGGTGTTTAAGATAAAGTTGCCTGTTTCTTAAAGAAAAGTCATAATGTGACCAGCTTGCAAGGTTTCAGGAGGAACAGTTTTATTACGCTCGATACATTGTGAATTCATCCTTTAATGATGTTGCTCTCATCCTTTTTAATGTTTAATCTGTCTCCTCAGACTGCGATCAAGAAGAACAACCCCCGGAAATTCCTCCGCAGTGTGGGAGATGGGGAGATTGTAGAGTTCGATGTGATCGAAGCAGCCAAGGTACAAATTGTGAAATCCAGCAGCTGTGTGGGATTATCACAATACATTTCTCCTCATCTGTTGTGATGTCTCCTAATTTTTCCTTTGGTGTCCCGCAGGGCTCAGAAGCTGCCAATGTGACTGGTCCAGGCGGAGTTCCAGTTAAAGGCAGCCGCTACGCTCCTAATAAACGGCGCTTCCGCCAGCGCTTCTTCCCACGCAGCCCTCGGCCTAGTGACCAGAGCAAACCAGCTGATGGCCAAGCCCCCGCTGCTGAAGGCGAGGGAACGGGGGAGAACGAGAGAATAAGACCTCAGCAGCGCCGCCGCAGGCCCCGCCGGCCACGGCAGGAGCCACAAGATGTAAGCTAGATTAGAAGAGTGGCTACAAGAGGAAACGAGAACCTGTAGGGTGCAGAAAGCAGCAGAAAACTGGCTGAATATTTAATGTGTATGACTCATTGTTCTGGTCTGGTGCTTGGTGTCTGTCAGGGGGAAGCTGGTGAGCAGAAGGATGGAGTAGCAGTAAGTGATCCAACGCAGCGGCCACAACGGCGTAGATTCTGGCGTCCATATCGCAGGTGAAGTCATGGGAAAGTATTGGCTTTCAATTTGTCTTCCTCTGAAGAAAAATCTGAGTTCCCCAAATGCAAATCTGATTCAGTACTTGTTCTGTCCGGGGATCCACAGACCGTTCCGCCCTCGCCCACCTACTGATCAGTCTGCTGACGACCAGCAGGCTCCACTGGAGGGCCAGGAGCAGGGTGAAGAAAAGCAGGTGGAGGCCTCTGAGGGCCCCCAAACCAAGGGAGAAGCGGCTCAGGGACAAGGCCAGAGACAACGCCGCTCGTCTCGACGACGCCGGCAAAGAACCTCAGAATCGTCTGCCTCAAAAGTAAGTACGACTGTGCAGTCTGTAAACGAAGTAAAGTCCTCTGAGTGACAGGGTCCCTGTGACTTTATGGTCTGAAGTGCACAGCATGTATCTTTAAGTCACTGGTCATCTTTGGCTGTGGTACATTTTGCTGCATGGCGTTCCCTTTACTGTCTTTCAGTGTGTCCCATCTCCCATGCTAGTGTGCTACAGTTTATGCCGTAAATTGAAACGCATGACCTGGGCCTTCAATAACAGTCCTAAGCGATGACCTCAACCACTGTTTAATATTGCAGAATGATACAGAGAAATCTGCGTCAGAGCCTGGAACTCCCCCTCATACCTCAAAACCAGCTGACCTGAAATCTACATCGAAGTCGCCAAAATCCTCCCCTAAAACGTCTCCTAAAACATCCAGATCACCTGAGGTAAGGTGTCCAGACTTTCAAATACACTTATAGTAATCATTTGTGTTGTTGACAAGATTATCTGAACTGACTCTTTCCTACAGCAGGCAGCTGCCACAACAGACCCAGCACCAACAGAATGACACAGTAACAACAGTCATGTGACCCTTGGCAAGAGGTGGGACCCCACACTAATGTGGCGCAACCCTGGGTCAGGCAGGGTGGGAGACATCAGGGTGTAGGGTTGCACTTCTTGTGCCACATCTTTCACAGGGCAGGCTGCAGGACATTTAATGAGCTGTTGAGTCAAATAAATTTAAGGTGGCACGATGGCATTAACAGGGATGGAAAGGAGTTTTATGCCGGGTCTTAAGGAGTCTGCCTGTGTTTGGACTGAATCCTTTGTTTAATGCAGGGAACGTTTTCGCTCAAACTCTGGGAAGGTGGATTTCAGATTAATCCAGTCCCAGATTTAGTGGTGTCGTTTGTTGAATTTTTTGTTTACTGTCTTTCTTTCTATCCCTGTCTCCTTTTGCGTCTTTTATTATTTTTTTGTTTTGTTTTCTTTCTCGTAGGTCCTAGGGTTGGAGGACTGTACCTACTTCAGAACACATGCACTGCTTTCCCCTCCCTGCACTCCCTTATCCTCCAACCCACCTCATCTTGGTGTCTTCCCTCAGGCCCCCTTCCTCCCCTTTCTTGTTTTCTTGTCCTGTCTGACGCCACGTTTGGACAGGGACGGGTAGGGACGAAATGGGAGCCAGGCTGTTGGTGGGTGAATATTTGGAAATTAAAAGTACATCTTAAAAAAATGGGAAAGAATGGACAGTCTGCTTTGGTCGCCCAGTTATACCAACCCCCTTTAAAAACGGTTCTACTTTAATTGACTAGATGGGGCACATCAAGTAGTTTTGAGGATGCAACCTTGAATTTTTGTTAACATTTTAATTTGGTTGAAAGGGGACAAAACAAAGCAGGTGTGAGTTTGGTGGTGCATTATAGGATTACCACCTCAGTCAATTAACATACTACGCTCTTCATCTCCTCGGTTGAGGAAAGATCAATGAAAAGAAACTTTCTTTTGTTTTACTTGTGCGCTTTTCTTTGGAGGGGATTATGTGCAATGTCAGTACTTAAAATGCTAATTAATAAATCATGTTTGCAAATCTCAGGATTCAGTCTTTATTTCTTTTGTTTATGATCTTGATATTTTAATCAGTGTTTGCAGTTGAGTAAATGAGCAAATCTATATCTTTTTTTTTTTTTTTTAAAAAAACACAAAACAAAAATGGCAGTTGTGATACAAAATTCATCTACAAGATCTGTTTACAGACAGCCCTTGTGGTTGCACATGTCACTCTAGTCCAGTGGTTCTCATTGCTGGTCCTTAAGGCACACTGTCCTGCTTC